>CAJDSM010047379.1:0-11147 GCA_903981925.1 Ostrea lurida | reverse complement strand
CTGCGGTGTCTTGGACGATTATGGATAACATATATCGATCTTGACATGGGTAGGTTCTCTGGGAAGTGTGTGTACGTATAGGAACAATATGACGATGTTGATGGGTTTGTCTGGGTGATTTTGTACAGTATAACAATTAACGAGTTGATGAGTTGTGTCTGGATGTTTTTGTACAGTATAACATTATACGATTTGGATGGGTTTTCTGGGTGTTTTGTACAGTATAACATTATACGATTTGATGGGTTTGCTGGGTGTTTGTACACAGTATAACATATATACGATTTGATGAGTTTGTCTGGATGGTTTGTACAGATTAACATTATTACGATTTGATGAGTTTGTCTGGGTGTTTTGTACAGTAATAACATTATACGCATTTGATGGGTTTGCTGGGTGTTTGTTACAGTATAACATTATACGATTTTGATGGGTTGTCTGGATGTTTTGTACAGTATAACATATACGATTTGATTGTAAACCTGGATGTTTTGCATGACAGTATAACATATACGATTTGATTGGTAAAACCTGGAATGTTTTGTAAGATAAAACATTATACGATTTGATGGTTTGTCTGGGTGTTTTGTACAGTATAACATTTATACGATGATTTAGGTAAACCTGGGTGTTTTGTACAGTATAACATTATACAATTTGATGGTAAACCTGGATGTTTTGTAGAGCTTGACTGGTCCAGGAGGTCCTGCCGCTGAAGATGTTCCAGTTGATGCACGTTGCAGTATAGTGTAGGAAGCTGTGTGTGCCTTCTGTGTCTGATGGCTGTGATCATTACTTACGTGTCATGCTTTAGGTAAACCAAAATCACCCGGTGCTTAAACACTGTATTAAGAAAAGGTATCAATATAAAATCATGTTTTATTGGTAGTTACATGTGGGTCTGGGTCAGTATGTTGGGTGGGGCCTTAAATGGATATGTACATGTATACAGTGAAGTGAAATTGATCTTTTAAATAATTGTCTTTTTATGCCCCGCCATAAAATGGCCGGGGGGCATATAGTGTTACCGTTCCGTCATATTCTGTCATTCACGTCCTTCATCATCAATTCGTTTCGCATTCATTATCTCTGCAACGGTTCAACACATTCAACTCAAATATTGGTATGTGGATATGTCACAGGAATATGCAGATCAAGTTGGAATTGGTCATTGGTCTGATGAATTTTGACAGTTAGCCCTCTTGAACTTACAAAAAAATCAGAATTTTTCGTTTCCGCTCATTATCTTTGCAATGGTTGCACACATTCAACTCAAATTGATATAATGGGAACGTCACAGGAATAGCAGGTTCAAGTTTTAAGTTGGTATGGTCCGATGATTTTTGACAGAGTTTGCCCTCTTGAACTTAGAAATTAATCAGAAATATTTCCATTTCCGTTCATTATCTCTGCAACAGGTTGCCACACATTCAACTCATATTTGATATATGGAATACGCCACAGTTCTTGCATTTGAAAACTTTCAATTTCAACCCTTACGGAATTTCCTTCATTAGACTTCACTTTAGGCGGGGCATTCGTGTCGCACCACACATCTAGTTTACTTATATTTTTTCTTGTTGAAATTCCTGTAACATTATGCTTTTTTATCAGTAGCCTGCCTCGATTTAAAAATTCATTAGCACACATAGGGGCATACAACAAAAAGGTCGGGTACCGCCCCACTCAAATAGGTAGGGACATACAAATAAGGTCTGGAGGGGTACGTCCACATCACATAGGGGCATAACAATAAGGTCTGGGTACCGTACGTCCCACACACACACGGTCAGGGGACATTACAAATAAGGTCTGGGGTACCGCCCCACCTCACACAAGGGGCATACAGATAAGGTCTGGGTCACCGTCCCACCACAACATAGGGGATACATAGAGGTTCGGGTACCGTCCACACACATAGGGGCATACAAATAAGGTCTGGGACGGTACGTCACCACCACATAGGGGCATACAAATAAGGTCGCAGAACAGAGGAGAGGCGTGAAGGTAAGGAGGTACCTACGTCCCACTCACATAGGGGCATACAAATAAGGTCTGGGTACTGCCCCACTCAAATCTGAAAAGCCAAGAAAAAATCTAATTTTTGAAACATTAACCTTGTTTGATTTAGCTTTCGGTTGAAGAGTTGTCACTTGTTCTCCAGGAGACCACTGAGCTCCATGGGGTTGTTTTATAGATGTCAACTTCTAATGACATGCCTAATATAAAAGAATATTTATTGTAGATTCATTAATGTGCCTAAGAAGATGAAGCACTCGGTGATCAACATCAGTGTTTGTATCCTGCTGCTTATCATTGGATTCACCATGGGAGTCAAACGCACAGATCACTTCCTGGCCTGTCAGATTGTGGGAATTTCCTTACATTACTTAACACTGTGTGCCATTTTCTGGATTACAATCACTTCATAGTGAGTATCGGGGATTTAACGATGTTACATTTCTTATTCTTCTGTGTGGTATACTGTACATGCATTTTGGAAAACTGTTTTCTATTGGGAAACATTAGAATTACAGTTGAGCCTCATTATCTCAAATTCGATGGGACCAAGAAAAAACTTCTCAGTATCTGTGGATTCTAGATATCAAAGGGGTAAAAATACTTAGGAAATAGGTGGCTGGGACTTTCGAATCACTTTGACGTAGTCACCACGACACGACACCACATTTTGAGATATCAGTGTTCAAGATACTGAAGTTCAACTGTACTTAACCGTATACAATTATTGACATTTTTGAAGTCAGTACAATGCTTTAGGTACCTGAAAAATACAACATTCACTGAGCATGGAGGACTTTAAGCGAATATTGTAATTTGAAGGTAGTTATCTCGCAAATGTTAATATCTGATTTATTGTATGATTGAAAAATGTAGAACATTAAAACTGGTTACTAGAGGGGTACACCATACTTGGTCAGCAGTATTTGTTTACAGTCAGAGTGCAAGACATTCAAAAATGATTAAAGATGTGAGTTTTTGTTTATTGTGTGATTGAATAATCTAACACACGCGCTGTAGTGCAAGAGACACAACTTTTCATTGGACAGCCAAAAATGATAGCCAAATGTGTCAATTTGGGAATTCCCAACATATGAATAGCTATGATTATGCATCAACAAATGTTTAGAATAATCTGATTATTGATACTGAAACATTTTATTTTTAGTAATATGCTGAAAAAATTTTCCAAGGCAAACAAACCCCCTGCCCCTCCCCCAGAAATGCCAGGCATGCCCTTACCCCCCAAGCCAATGATACGTTTTTACCTGCTGGGATGGGGAGTGCCAACCATCATTTGTGGAATCACAGCTGCTGTTAGCTTAGACCATTATGCTGAACCAGAATAGTAAGTAGGATATTCAGAGCGGAGATAGTAAATGTGATTATAACATCAGTTGCTAGCTTAAATCATTATTCTTTAATAGCCAGATTAGTAAATGGTTGATTGTTAGCTTAAATTTTGCTGCACTGGAGTGCTATATGCGATAATCAGCTGTGAGCCTATCTGGAACATTATTTTGCATCCAAATAATGCCTTTGAAATTTATTTTTAAAAATGGATCTGTTAAGATTTGAACTTTAAAACTCAATCATGTTTTAACAAGTTAGTAGACAGGTGAACATGAATATCCAAATCCCAGATACAATGCAAAGCTATGTTATATGTTTATATTTTGGGTTATTTTTGTTGTAGTTGCTTTCTGGCCTGGGATCCTAGTTTAGGAGCATTCTACGGCCCCGTGGCCTTACTCGTTATCTTCAATCTGGTCTTCTTTCTGAGGATATCCTGCGTAATTCAAGAGAGTACAAACAATCTCAACGAATCCAACCACACCGAGGATGTGAATGAAATCGAGCTGACTCAGAATGGAGAGGACAACACAGAAATTCAGGCTCTCACTCGCACTAACAACCAGAGTAACGTTGAGCCTTCGTTCGGGGAGGACTCGGAAACTCATTCTTTGGTGTCCAGTGTAGCTGACCAGGAGAAGAGACCACAGTCGCAGTTGTATGCGATCATTTCAATTCTATTTTTACTGATCATATTTTGGGTCTGTGGAGCAGTTGCTGTGGCAGAACCTTTTAAATCCATTATTCCTATGCAGAAATTGATTTTCAGTTATCTCTATGGAATTACTTGTGCCATATTTGGAATATTTATGTTGTGTTATTTTTGTTTGTCAAGAAAGGATTCGTGTTCCAGTTGGAAACGCTTCTTTTTGTGTGAAAAACATCCTTTATATGACATGAACTACCAGGCAGCCAATCACGGTGCACTTAGTAATGGTCATGTGATTCAGTCCAATGGGAACTTAGATCCACCTGTGAAATCTTACAATATAACCCATGAAATGCCTAATGACAGTGCAAAGCAATCCAATATCAATCTAGTCCCTGCCAATTCTAGTTCTTTAATTGAAGATTCTGTTAATAATGGTGCTCATGACAGTAATGTGAAAGTATTCTACAACCCAAAACAAAATGGAGTGGCCAAAAAGTTTTGGGATAAACAGAGACATAATTCCCGGTACATCAGTCGAGATACCATGAAGGAGCTGAATGGAAGTGTCACATCCTTCTCTGGATCCGAGGCAAACAATCGTCTGCAAACAAGTGGCAATCAGAGTGACGGAAAATCTCATCTGAGCTTTGAAATTCAAATTCAACCTAAAGGACTGTCCCACCCCTCCCACAATACTAGGTCACCCCTCCCCCCACAGTTCAGCAGCCCAGTGGTGGTACCCCACAATGGAGTCCCCGGTCAGCACACCCCCGTGTTTTGTATGATGCCTCTGGATAGAAATCATATCCCCCCGGTTGGTGGATCAGGATCTGTCAATGCTACGAGCCCTTGCTGTAGCACGGTGTCGTTTTGTGACTCGCAAGTTGTGTCGCAACATACAAGGTCACCGAGTTCATGTTCTCTAGGGTCAAGGTCACATCCAAGTGCCTTCACTCCTGTGCAACAGAGAAATAACACTTTACCTAAACCTCACAAGATTTGCAATGGCAATACTCCTCAGCCTCCTCCAACCTACACGGATTGTGTCATCAAAAATGGATCCCTTTCACGAATCCGAGATTTTGATGGACAAAGCCAAGTGAGTGACGTTCGGTGTCAGAGTCCAAGGGATCACAGTCTACACAGTGAATCTCATTTAATGTACCCCCCACCTGGGCCTCTCAGTGCTCAAGAAGGTTGTACATATAAACAGTATGGATCAGTGGATGATCACATAACAAGTGAAGCCCAGCATTCATACAGGGCACGCTCGCATTCAGGGGGGTGTAGTTCTGATGCGAGTTCAAAAAATTGCAGAAAAAGAGAAAACAATTTTGTTCAGGAGGTGCAGCAAAGGATTCCTAATTCCGAGCCCTATACGTACATTCAGTGTCGATCTCCCATACACCACCCACAACAATTTCAAAACAGCAATTACCTGAGTCCAAATATGGATGTTGGAAACCACTGTGTACAAACTAAACTCTCAACCCCTGATAGTGACAGTGGTATTAATTACAAGAAAAATCGACTTAATGACTCGGATCACAATTCGGAACCAAGCACCTCGCATCATCTAAGGAAACCAAAGGGACACAGCCACCATCGCAATATGCGCCACTTAAAGGGAAATCCAAAGCCAAAATTTGAGTGGGACAAAAACAATTCCAAAAGCAAGCCCGTTCCTTATGCATATGTGAATCATAATTATGCAGATAGGGTAAGACAGAAGTTGAACTCTCAGAGCTCAATGGAGGCCAAAAATTACTGGGGGTCTCCTAGTATGGAGGAGGATTCTTCTTCCTCGTCTGGGGATGAAGCATGCTTCGATCACAATGTGTGGGTGCTACAGAACCAAAGAAAGCTTAAACGAAAGAAAGAAACTAGTGTATAATTGTGTGTTTCTCGGAGTAAATTATTGTGATTTATTTTCACTTGCTGTATCAGTGCAATTCCAGTGTTGTGTAATATCTGTACCTTGATGTAGTTTTCATATAAGTGGCATTGCGATAAAATTATTTCTGTTCATTTGTGAAACACGATGGCCAAAATTGATACATTTTAAGAAGGTGTCTTCATCACAACAAACGTATGAACCCTTCTCTGTAAGTTATGACCCTTTGCAGTGTCGGTGAAAGCCTTCTTTACCCTACCACATGTATTAGGTTACTACAGTGAATTATAGCTATTTATTAAGGGTTTATACAAGTTCATTGTAGTTGACTGCGATTGATAGAAAAATAACAGTCATGTCAAAGCTACAGATCAGAAACGTAGGGAAATAGGAGTTTTTTCCACCGCAAGATGGTGGACAGGGGTCATAACTTTGGTGAAGTGTTGATAGGTGTAGTGACAGGTGGCGCTGTGTCTGTCTATTGGTAGTGACAGGTGGCGCTGTGTCTGTCTATTAGTAGTGACAGGTGGCGCTGTGTCTGTCTGTCAATCTTGTTACCACAGCCATGTCTGGGATGTAACTTTGCTGCCTTTCATTAGAGTAAATCTTATGAACTCATGTTATCACCTTTGTTAAGATAAGGAATGAAGGTCAATTTACATGTCAGTGAGATATTAAGCTTATGTAGGGCTCCATTACTAGAGTGACTGCATACTAAATTATGTTTTTACCCATTACCTCATTATCATTGGTCAAGGTCATATCACCAAGGTCAAGGTCAGTGAGCAGGAAGTTGTTTTAGTTGTATCTATGGCTATTTGCTTCCCTTGCTTGTAGCGATTGATGTATGTGGTTGACCGTGATCCAGTTGTGTGTCATGATGTTAAACCAAGGTCATATCAGCAAGGTCATGAACTTGCAGCAAGAAATTTAAGTTACAAGCTTTTTCTTCACACTTTTGTATGCCATTGCCTTGGGCTCGGAATTTCTTTTATATAGGCCAGTTGTGAATGAGATGATAAAATATGTTTTATGCTTCTGTGTTGCCCCTGATTATTTGAACATGTGAAGGATGTTTGAAGTAGGCATTTTGCTGAACTCTGTTTAAGATGCAGCATAAGTCAATGTTCACATTGTATAATGTGTATTTTTTCGTTGGTTGAAATTTTTTCAAATCAGTCCAAAAAAGGTAGCAAATTATGTATTACATGTATTTCTATTTTTACATCTCTCTCTCTCTTCTCTCTCTCTCTCTCTCTCTCTCTCTCTCTCTCTCTCTCTCTCTCTCTCTCTCTCTCTCTCTCTCTTTTTCACGAGGTTGAACAAATAAGAAATGAATCTTACATTTTTTCGGAGGATGCAGGTATCACCTAATTTTGGAAAATAAACTGCATCATTGCGCAAAGCGCATTGATAAAAAGTTTTACCGTCTAAAATATCGGTGATAACCTGCACATCACCTGAAAAAATATAAGATTTATTTCTTATTTAATTTTATATTACAACAACAAAATAATGTTCATTAGACTTTAATTGTTGTTCAAGTACGTGATCGAAAAATCACTTCAATTCTTAAAAGTTGTTTTAACAAATGAGAATCGGCGCTAGGTAATCACTTAGAATAAAATTAAATGATAGGGTAATGAACTTAAGGTCATAATGTCAAAATCATAGAGCAGTTTGATTTCGGAAATTGTTGTTTGGTTATAAGCTGTGCTTCCCTTGTGTTTGAAATGACTCCAAAGTTTAATTTGTAACAGATATCATTTGTAGAACCTGAATGTCTAATTAAATGGATGCAGTCAATTCAATGGGTATAAACATGACGAAGTCATACCTTCAAACTTTTGTGTGTGGTGTCCATGATGTAATGAAAGATGTGCCATGCTATGGGGACTTGTCTCCAAGGTTAAGAATTTAATGATATCTTTAATTAAGTTTGCAATACCTCCTTCACCTTTCAATATTTGTACCGACATGGAATGAGGACAGTTTTCTTGTATTATTGTCTTCTTTACATCTTGAGGAACTGATAATATCTTTTCTCTTTTAGAAAAAATTATATGATACAGTATTTTTGCAAAACATTTGCCTTTCCTACTAGCCTCCATACTGTGGATGGGTGGGAATTCTTTTACTGTTGTGAGATATTGTTATTAGAAAGATGAAATTATCCTCTAAATTTAGGTGAATGTACAAAATATTTCTCATTTTCTGTACTTTTGCAAATACTTTCCTCGAGGAACTTAGTTTAAATGATCTCAAGGTGGGCTTATTGTAAGAGATAGATATGAATTTCACAACATGGACTCGATTACTTAACTGTTTCAGAGAATTTTCTACTCAGGGATTCAGAACGGAATTGGATGACGTTTCCATTGTGTAATTACAATGCAATATCAATTACATACACAATAAAGTATGTGTAGATTGTTGAAATTGCATGAAAAGGTGGGAATAAATTAATTTATATTTTACATAGGTCTAGCAATATTTTAAGTGAATAAATATGTTGTTTTTAACCAAAATAGCATTTCTATGACATTTGTTAGTGTGTTTATTTTTTTTTTATATCAAGAATTGGTTTGTGAACAAAGATTTTTACAGATAAGTATGCATCATTTTTTCATTGACTTTTATATCTTGGCATTGATTGAGTGTAGCGACCTTATTTGGGTCACTTGTTTTTCGTACAGTATACATTTCTCTTGTCGTTATTTATTTATCATATTTTGTATACATGTACATCTAATATGTTATGACCTTAGGAAATGCGTAATTTTGTATCTTTTCCCTTTAAATGTGATTTGTAAATATTTTAAACAAATTAAAACTCCTAACTGTAATGTTTATGTGTGGTATGTTCCAGGCAGGTATCATCAAGAGGGGGAGGGAGGGGGGTAAGTTGGTAGCTGGCTTTTCAAGAATCATTGACAAACCAAACAAAAAACAACCAAAACCAATACTTTACCCAAATCTTCAAAATCCTAAAAGGTGAAATCCTCGACAACAAGTAACACTAAAGAACCCCCCACCTCACCCCCAGTTCATATCTGAATTCTACCTACTGCCTCCCCCCAAAAGAAATTTTTTTTTAGAAAGAAGGAAAATATTCACCAAACTTAATTGTATTTTAAAAAAACAAGACCTCCACTTTCAACAGCTCCACAAATGAAGACGGCAATGCCTCAGGTTGTGTGGCCTCAAAAACCACAAGTTGTTGGACCATAAGAAGGGCTCAAAATCCGGGATCTGTGGGGCAACAAGTGAGGCCCAAAAACCAGAAGTCATAGGGGAACAAGAGGGGCTCAAATCATTAGTCGTGTGGCCACACGAGAGGCTAAAAAAACTTGAGTCGTGTGGCTACAAGAGAGACTCAAAAACCCGAGTCGTGTGGCTACAAGAGAGACTCAAAAACCCGAGTCGTGTGGCTACAAGAGAGACTCAAAAACCCGAGTCGTGTGGCTACAAGAGAGACTCAAAAACCCGAGTCGTGTGGCTACAAGAGAGACTCAAAAAACCGAGGCGTGTGGCTACAAGAGAGACGCAAAAAACCAAGTCGTGTGGCTACAAGAGAGAGTTAAAAAAAAACGAGTCGTGTGGCTACAAGAGAGACTATGAGTTATAGGGCTGAAAGAGGGACTAAAAATCCTTCAGTTGTAGATTCACAAAAGGGGAAATATAAACTATGAGCCACAAGAGGAATTTGCAATCCATGGGCCATGAGGGATTCGAAAGCCATGAGTCTGATTTTCTAAGAAGGACTCGACAAACACGCGAGTCATTGATTCACAGGAGAGGCTCAAAAACCTTGGGACCACAAGAGAGACACGAAAACCATGAGTTGTGGAAACCAAAAACCATGAGTTGTGGAAACCAAAAGCCACAGGGTGTTGGGTTACAAAACCGAGAGTTGTGGAGCTGGGGATCCAGAAGTTTTAAAAAGTAGCTTTAGAAACCTCAATAATTCATCTACCATCGGTTCATTGGAAGTTACTTATATAGTATTTTAAAAAGATTAATCTCAAGAACCACAAAGGTGTAATTTTTCAAATGTGACAGGCTGTGAATGTGCAGTTCATATGTGGATACATCTTCAAAGACTGCCACAAGGAAGCTAGAGATACAATACATGAAAGCCTTGTCATAAAACACCGTGAATCATCGTTACTCTGATCCAGCTATTGCATCCCGTCGGATCCAACTATTCCTTATAGGGATTTAACATTGGGGGAAACCAGAGGAACGTGTATTTGATTTCATAGCTCTTATAAAGCTTATGTTCTCAAAATAAACAAGTCGTTGCACTGTCGGAATGCCATAAGCATCTATTGATGCTACAAATAACATTGAAAGATGCACCATTTTCCCAAACACTCTGCGCTTCTCTGTTGGCAATGACCAAAACACGGTAAACTTTTGGATATAACTTTTGTTCTTTTGAAAACATCCAGAGCTTTCTTATTAAAACTATTTTAAGATATACTTTGTTACGCTACTTCATTGCAAACATTGAATGAAATGATCCACCAAAACCATGTTATTGTGTTTGTTTTTTTTGATGTACGTAGGATGCAACTATTTCTAGGATGAAGTAAGTATGAACACAACCATTACTTATCAAGCATTTGTAAATCATTATTTTTGCTAATTCAGGCACTATTTTGAATAAAATTTTTGCATGAGCTTGAAGGCTCAATGTTTAACATTTATATCGTCAACATCAAGCAGACCAAAGATACGACTCCTTAATGAAATCTGGGGAAGTGGTAATGATCTTTTCTATAATATACATAAAGCCCCGTCAAGGTATAAAAACTATGACGTGAACGATAAGTGTCCACTTATTAGTTCTAGTGGAAATGATAGGACCAATTTTTTCCCACGGTTGTTCATTTGTTATTCCGTTTCATTAATCATATTTCTTTTTTACATTGTACGTTTCTGAGTTATCTAACGTCACTAAGGAATCAAAACGTTACACTGCTGTGAAGAGTAAACGATTTTCAATGAAAAGATGTACAGCATAGTGCCATAAATGAGTCAACTTTCACATTTTACGCTATATATTTCATTGAAAAACATCCTTTGTTTGAACAGACATTCTGGATTCAATTTTGCTCTAACTTATATGAAATCTTAAAGGTTTATTCTGAAACACCTAGGCATAAATTGTAATCATGATTTTTATGGCGTCTAGCTTGCTCGACAGACATATAGTCATCGTGC
>CAJDSM010047370.1:7527-20884 GCA_903981925.1 Ostrea lurida | reverse complement strand
ATTGGTATAGCTAAGTTGTGTTGATTTTTGGTGATGTTTTAGGTACCACTTGCTGCAAGTCTCGCTTATGATGGCCGACAGATATATTTAGGCTGTGGTATGTCTCTCCTTGTTTTTCCCAATTTGACTTTTTTTAGGTCACCTGGAGTAAATACGTCTAATCAGAGTGTAGATCCGCATATATGAAAATGTGGATTGATTTACTTGTGTGATCCGATTCTCGTTGGCTGACGTTGAATTACCTTCATTTTCGAAACATTTGATAGTCAATTTAATCACAACTCTCCATTCATTGTTTTAATGTAACGCGTCAGTTTGGTGCCTTTGAACTCTCATTTTTCAAATGTTGGTATGAAGCATATTTGTGAGGACATCGGAACAGGAGCGCCGTCTATTAAATTTGATGAAATATATCGAATTGGCTCTACTCCTAAGTGTGCACCTACCTCTTAGAAGGAGGCCTCCTGGGAGAATTGAGAGATCAGTAGCGCATATTACCTCCTGGGGCCATAATATTTGTTAAAGATTATAAAAGGAAAACTATAGCAGGCGTTAGTTCATGGAGCCGGATAACGATTAGAGTGTGGGCTGCGTTGGCCCTTTCCAAAAGGAACTTCGGTGTGATTAGGTTATGGTGACCCCACGCTATCCTATAGATCTAGCGAACAGTTGAGGGATCTTTCCTCTCCAGGCACGAACAATATGTAATGATTTCACTCAATCTTTAGATAAATTTACATTGTGGTGAAATCGCTAGTGGGTGCTATGTTTATGCTCCTTTGCTTTATAAAAAATGCTAGTAAAAAGTATCTAAACTGCCCCAGGTAGAAGTGTCAATGATCGATTTCTATTATTGATCTGGTATCAGCCAGGTAGATACATTGAAGTTGGATTGATTTTTCTCGGCTCACCTTGCATTTGTTTATATTCACTCTCGAGCATGCTGTGGGGCTTTGACATTCTATATGCACCTACTGTGTGTGCACATAATATGTCGTCAAAGCTCATAAGCTATCTGTGTACTGCCCCAGTTCCATCTCACTCACATGTCATAACTGTTTATTATATATATTATTGCAACTGGAGCTCTCGTGTGGAGACTCTCAGTAAAGAAACATTGTGTTTATGCGTCCTTAGCTCAAACATTGTGAGCTCTAGAACACCAAGTTTTACACACTCTATCCTTTATAAAAAACTATCAACTAAAATATCAATTCAAATTATAATCCATCTGTTGATTTTCTTTAGGATGTCAAGTGACTCTAGAAATTCATCTCTAAATCAATGGTTGGAAATCTCCCAGACCAACATCGAATTTGGATTCAAGGACGCACAGAATACTGAAACTATAAGATGCTACGCCAGTTTATTTTAGCTGTGATACATATTTTGTACTTGACGCCCATGTTAGCACTGTCTGATATGCAGGCGACTTCGAAACTAGGGATATATCTTTACAATCAGTGATGAGTAAGTTCCGTGTGTGTCCCGTTACAACCTGTCATTGATATACATGTAAATAGTATAGCCCAAAATAGTCAAAGAATTGTGCATTTTGTGAACAGCATCCAAATTGCACAAATGCACGCATATGTTGCTGATTGTAACAATGAGAACTTCATGTCATAATTCGCTCGCAACTTTCACTTGAGACTTTCATAACTTTGTGAAGTAAGATTTTCCCTTAGTGCTCGTAATCTCACCCCTCGGTTTCTCCATAGGTGTGGGAGTTTGTCATAACATATTATAGATCTACCCTGGAGTCTGCAATTCTTTGAATTATCGCAACGAAGTCTTTGCTGCCAGATTATGCTATACTAATTTGAATGGACTTTGTATTAAACCTCTCTGAGGTCACAATGTTACTTGTTAATCTCTGAGGGACAAAAGCGTGGAGACGTCTTCGCAGAGTGAGTTATTCAGTATAAACTGTGCAATACATCCTTGATTTAAATTCATTAACCAACTCGCATTCAGATGTTCGCAATGTTATCATATAATACTGTAATGTGCGCGTATTATATGCCACGTTTCGCAAATATGGATTACAACTCAAACATACAATATACTTTAATCACTAAAGTCAAGATATGTTAGATTATCTTTAGATGTTTCTGACTGGATTTCAAGTATGCCTTTTAGACTAGGTGATTTGTGTACGATACCTCGCATGTGACCGTCTTATCTTGTTCGTCGTGAACTATAAATGGTCTAGTACTCTGATCGGGCGGTAGACAATTTGATGGGATGCCGGTCGGCAGATGGTATAGCTGACTCTACTTTCTCAATCATCGGTGCACCCGCTGAATCCTTGATTTACAGCCTTTATTGATGTCGCATAGAAATTGGTGTCTAATTGGTTGTGTTCTACACGTCGATCATTTGATAAGATTATTTGAAGCTCCGTTTTTAGGAATTTTTGACTATATACGCGTGGTTTAATGCAATCTTCGTATTCTATGTTAACGTGTTCCTGTCACACAATTTACTATTCAGGAGGGCTGTTAGCGTACTCTAAGGACGGAGTCAATTTGTTTCGGTATTTTACATTTCTCAAAGTGACAGCGATGACTCCGTTCACCTATTCGGCCCATTAAGCTTGCCGACCTTGTAGCTCTAAATGAAGATATAACCCACACTTTCACATGGCTCAAGGCGTTATAGTGGACATTAGGCTAGCCTGGTCCGAGTGATAAGTGACGAGTAGTTTTTATAACTGTACCTTCACTTATAGTGATCCTATTTGCATATAATAGCACACCCGAATTTTGGTTTGGTGGAGAAAGCTTGCTACAAGATTGAGTCTATTAGTGTGTCGATAGTTCTAGTTTTCTGTACCCACACATGAGATCACTCTCGTACCTATCAATTACATACTAGGTTCCTCAATTATCTAAGCTCGCCTCCTTCACAATTTTTGGTATATGTTTTTTTATCTTGGCAGTTTGGGCACACTTGCTCTCCTATTGGCTTCTTTGCTGTCACTATGCTCAAATATTTCAAGGTCCCCCCTGTCCGTGTGTCGATACTTGTCAAGTGTGGTTCGATGAAAAAGTGTCGATAGAAACACAGTATATAGAGCATTAGTGTACATCGTGAAGAATCTTCTCAATGATTATTTGAGCCAGACATCTTAATAGAATTGCACATACCTTAGGAGAAATGTTCACGTATGGGATTGCGATAATAATGCTTGGTCTCTTCTTATAAGGCAAGGCCAGGCGCTGAAGTTCGATTCACGCGATCCACCTCAGTGAGTTTCTGGGGTATTCGTTTACAATGGTCCAATACTTTTTGATTGGCACCAGAAACATAGGGCAGTGTCTTCTTGCCAGGTTTAGGACAAAAGAATTTAATAAAACAAAAACCACTGTAAGACAACAAACTACCAATGTGAGATTAGAAGCTGGCCGGTGTGGAACAACTTCGTGATCAACATAGAGCACGACTCGGACCAAGGCTACTCCGTTTCAATTTTTCGAGAGGACATGGTTTTTTCTCTCACAAGATGCTGGTGACCCTGTAGGCTAAATTCTAGGCCGGTGTGTTGCGTTAAATGTGAATTTCTCGCGTTTCATTTGTTTTATCATGTTTGGTCTTTTAGGTCAATGCAACTTCCTGTGCAAGTGGACGACTCACTTAGAGCTCTGACACAATCATCATCAATACAGTTGTTTCAGATCTTATCACTATCGGAATATAGCTCAAACGGTATAGCATGCGTATAGTTTTTCTCTCCTAGATTACGCTCGGATGCGCCCAGACGAGTGTCTGCATACTATGTACACATACGGACACACGTCATCTTGAGACGTCAATCATCATCCCCGAGTAGTTATTCCCTACAGACCCGGATATATGGTAACGTACGGGAAGTTGTGACACATGGTGCACACGTGTTAGAAAGATCAAAGGTAAGCAATTAGGCAAAATAGATCCGGTTAAAAACGATACTTGTGTCGTGTTTTCTGAAGTATTCTTTAGTTGAATCGATGCTTTGTTGACTCATCTTTTACCTTCAGTAATACACTTAATCTCGCTTACAGAAATACTCGTCTTGATATAGTGATGCCAACTATGAGAGAAAGTTCTCTCCCGTTCTCTGGTATATCTGCGAAGGTCAGCGCTCGACCGCAACGGGGCTCTTTGATTTGCGGCGCTATTGGATACCGTCTTGATTCAGCGTACTAGCCGTTTCAGTACATTTGCATTATTGCAGGATAACTACATGTAAAGGTAATGTGGATGTAAGTTTCACACCTGTTACAATCGCAAGGGTACCTGTTATTTAGGAGGCATGCCTTGTTCTCGCTCGAGATTTGCCAATGTTAGTATGGCATACCTAATGGTGCAATGACGATCTCTGTGGCCATATGCTGTTCACATCAAAAACATATAGTTATGTGATATACCTTAATTGGCTCAATTCCCAACATACGGATCCCAGAATTCACTACCCCCCCTTTTCACAACGTCACTGAAGGGTACGGCCACGAGTGACTCAGGACCCCAGACGTGGAATGACCGTAGTAAAACCGAAGTTCAAAATACGTAGTAAGACCGTAGTGTCTGGTACGGCTCACTACATTGTGACTGAATGAACCGTAGTGACCGTTAGTGTCTGGTAACGGTAGTCTGAATGGTAGACTGGGGACCTTTCGCTGGTAGATAGGACCGGTTAAGTTGCTCTTCCTTTCCTGCGTCACTCGCGTCCTCGGAACTTGCTTTGTACTGGTTTGAGACTAGAGAGATCACCTATACCAGTAGATCAGGTCAGTGTCATGGCAACGAGCATCGCAATCTGAGTACGTGGTGCATTGGTCCAAGACCTGCGTGGCACTGATTACCTCAGTCTCTTGTGACGTTTCGGGACTCAATTAAGCGGGGTGGACTGAGACCGTGTTAGTGAGTGCATGATATCTGGTGGGATCCCGTCTATGGAAACTATCGTGAATTGAGCTGTATGAAGGGCTACACCTGTGTTAAGGTCGAAAAGAAGTGTGACAACTGAAATTGTGGAGACCTACTCAAATCTCAGGAAGAAGTAGCTAGACTTATAGTTAAAGTAGTGTTTCTTCAGTGTATAAACGTGTATCAAATACGAGACTATTTAAGTCAGTGGTTGTTAAGTACTTACGTTTACAATCCCTAGTCGTATGCATTTATCTAATACACTTAAATTTGGTCATATCTCTAGAATCGACCCGCCAGTTAAACATTCACTTTCGAGTGCTAAACATGTTTTTTGCACGTGATTTGGATGTTATATAATCTGCGGGACTTATCCGAGTAGTATTCGGGATAAGTGTAAAGAATAACAAAAGCAAGATCTCAAAACTACAGTGTGTTTTTACCGGATCTAGTGTACTCTTATTCTATTTTAACCACTGGTTTAGAACCAGATATGTCGTGCAAAGTTTCTAGTGTTACCATTTCGCGGTTCTATCCATAGTAGAATTTGCTGGAGGGAAATAAGCTCGTATCAAGCACATAAGATGTTTGGTCTGTTTTGTGAAGATATACTTGCTGAACACGGATAAATAAAATAGTTTATGAGACTATTACCCACTGGTTATCTCGTTCCGACTTTACTTGTATAAAAGACACAATCAAATGAGTATTCTTCTCCCAAGAAGTCTTTTAGCTTAGCTCGATGATCTTAAGCACCAAATTCACATACAAATAAAGGTGCTCGAAGATAGGCGGTTATAGCATAAACTTACTCTTGTTGATGCCCTGCCACCTAGACTTGAGACCATATACCTCACAGATCGGTCTCATCTGTGCTCGTGCGTGTGTTCAATTCGCTGGTTCCCGACCTCGGCCGCTCTTTCAACTAACGGACTAAATTGTTCTCACTCCTGCGAAGTGTGTGGCTATTCTGTCTCTTTTTATTAAAAGGCATTATTTCTAAGAATCCCGCATGGTTCTTAGAGCTCATATATAGTCATAGATAGTACCTGTGGCTGGTTGGAGCAAATCTCTCGGAAACCTTGCGTCCCATTTCATGACGAATAATAGACAGGCGGGATTGCCGTTAGGTACACCATGGACTCTATTTCTTTTGTTTGTCTATTGTGTGTTGATTGGGCGAGATGTTAATTTATCTCCTCACTGAATTACGACGAATTGTCGTCAAGAATATTTAGATATGCACTAACTCACTCTAATCACTTTGTTAGTACTCAGGGGCCTTTTTGCAAGGAAAGGGAAACAATTCTCGAGTGCGCAAGCAGGAAAAAAATGGAACACGCTAAGTGCAGCTTAATACATATAACATTCTTATTGAAGGTGTCGACTGCTACATCAAATTATCAATGCTGTAATACTTTATGCATAAATCGTATTGTATACACGATTCTGGGCTTTTAGATAGGTGCTCAGTGTATTCTTGTCAACAATGTCTGTCCTAGTGTTTACTGGTTTCACCAACCACGGTGGAACTCTTCGATCGACGGGTAACAAAACTTACGTCTGGCACATCTTCTGCCAAGAGGACGAAGTCACGGCTACACTCATTCGCCAGAGGGCATCTACATAAAAGCGATATTGGTCACACTATTAGTTGACGGCGGATAACTGCAATTCGATACGTACATCTGCGTCTTCTATAAGTCTTGTCTCAACATAAGTTGTCGTTTGTCAAATACAGCGGATTATTATGAGATAATACTAAGAAGAAAATACCAATAACCTCTGTGTTTTTTCTACTGAACGGTAGAGTCGAAGTTGCGCTTACCGATGACACATAACAGGAATTCCTTCCTGACTAGGAAAGATAAATTCAGGATCATGGTTTTTGCCATGAAGGGAGTGAGGCGAGATTTCCCATAGCCTGACTCGACCGCTGTCAGACCGCGCGCGTGAGCTGCTAAGCTCGGAGATAACAAATGCCAACCTAGACATACGGGAGTAGTGCTTATGTTACGGAAATTCCAGTTGCGTTGAGGCAGTCTAACAAACAAGTATGGAAACTAGCTCCTACTATCAAGTCAAGCATAATGACATATAGTGATCAATCTGTGGTTAATTGCAAAAGGTTCTTATTGATATAGCGGATCGTTCAGCTGCCATTTTAGCGAGGCAATCGATACGATTTATTAAACGAGATCATCTGTTATGAACACTGACAACCTACAGCTTTATTGTTTTGTTATGAGTTACGTTGAGTCCATCTGGTTTGGAAAAGTCCTCATACGCTATGGTGCGCTCATGGGCTCTTGCTAATCGAATCAAACGTGGGATGAACAATTACTGGTATGTACACACGATTAAACAGTGATGATTATTTGGCTTCACACTTCTGGACGTACATAGAAAACAGCAGAGCTTTAAGACTCCTGGATGGTGACTCACCATGTCTGTATTCTCCCATTCACGCGTTATTCTATTACAACTCCGTAAGTGGTAGTCAGAGTGCGAGGTCTTGCCGATTTAGAGTGTAAACGAGTCTAAGCTCAAATAAAGTCGCATGATTAGTAATAAGAAGCAGGAATGTACTAATGTATGCCATGATTGCTCTGTTCACTTGTACCTCATTCTCTCTCGTTAGATGTGGTAACTGCGCAATTGTGATGCAAGATGCTCGTACGCAGAATGTTGGCCACAGTGACATATATTGTTTTGCATTTGCATGTCAATTCTCAAGTTTCGTCTGTGGTGCCTATGTGTCAGGTTCAACTGTACACGCCATTCTCTCGATATGCAGCCAGTCCCCCTAGTGTCTTCGGATAGTGGATCAGCACTATTTCTCCCAATTTAGTGCAGAGCTCGAGTGTGCAAACAAGTTGCAATCTCACATAATATAGATTCTGTGCTGTGTAGTGCAACGCGAGCTAAAGCTGACTACGCGCTCATTGCCACTTTAATTTTGATCGCTCGTGGAGGCTTACGTGATGTCAGCCATCTGATCCGAATACGTAGAGTGATATATACAGCAAAATAGAAAATGTGTTCAAAATGAATTCTCGGTACATATACAGATCGATGAGAGGACTGAGTCTCAGTTCCTTTGAGATCTACTTCAAAATGATCTCTTCCATCGCGAAGCTTATTCCCATACACGAGGTACTCCAATCGACAATTAGCGGACTCTCTCGCTAACGGAAATTACTGAGGTGGCCCAATCCTATTCAGTGTCGTGGGAGGCAAAATGCTTCTCGTCCGCAATGTTACGTAGAGAGCTTGGGAGTCACTCTTACCCAAAGCGAGATTCTACGTCTGCGCGACCATTATGATACTTTATCGGCTTTCTATCAAAGTTCCTTTGTGTTGATATCTTTAACAGGTCCATATATTATAGTCATCGCTTCGCAATTATAGGTTAGTGGACACATTCTCTCACTAGGCACGCCCTAGTGGGGATGAGAGTGAGTGACCTGACTCTAATTTGATCGACTACTAATTATCTCAGGGTATGTGCCCCTGGTGTATCCACTCAGAATCGATGTGCGACTAGGCAAATTTGAAAAAAAGGAAATGTAGGAGATTGGGACTGTGTCTATTCGGAAAGCACGCAAGTTATAGAAACCTCCCGTCTCCAAATTGATATAACGCAGCGCAACGCAGCGGACTGTGAGAAACGCAACTCATATTACTGTTCTCAAATGTATGGTTCAGCCTGAGTGTATATCTCAGGTGATCCGTAAATATATAATAATGTCATTGTATCCTTAGGATTGTGGAACTGATTAGCAGGGTGAGAGGACACTACCATCATATATTCGGCCATGACCTTGTGCATGTGTACTCACACACACCTCAACCCACACTATCACAACAACATCTACTACCACACCGCTTAACTTCATCTCTCCGCGGGAAACCAAGCTCTCGGGGTAGATACTATCATAGTCATGTAATACACCTAACGCATCAGGCGCATGATCGTTTCAATAATCAATCAGTACTAAATTTAATATAGAGAAAAGATAACAAAATTCCTAGTAGTAACTTACAATCTTGATTGCACCGTTTAGACCCTTACAATTAGATGAGTACAGCAGGTCTCTAGTGTTTGTTTACTAGGTTTATTACATATATGCATTGAATATGACGTCAAGCCCTGTCGCAGTGCCATGGAACCCTCTGCTGAGTAGTTGAATGAAGCGAGTTGTTACACATGACCAGATTTCTGTCTTATTTATCAACATTAGTGAATAATCATGGCGGCGCTCAATAGGAGCAGGGACCCTTATTGACCAGATAGTGAACATCGTATGCAAACTCCTTTACGAGAGAAAAGTTCCTGAGACAATGCATCTATATGATGTTAAAGCATAGTAAAAGCGATTGCTATGTAAGAAATTTCATCAGGGCTTGATGGACCTCCCGAGGCAGGACTTAGAGATCAATTCAGCATGTCTTACATTATTAGAACACAGTGTGAAATATTAAAGAGACATACAAACACCCCCCCACTCCCACCCGCATCTTTGTATATCTCTGATTATAAATACACTAACCGAATAGATAGCAGATATGCTAGCGCTCTTTCGCTATAAGAGTGCACTACAGCATTGATTCTACCCAAGTGTGTTGCTCGCAGGATAATATGCCAGGGGGGAGGAGTGGGGTGATGGAGGCAGCGCTCTTTGTTGCGTGACAAGAACTTAATATGTATTATGAATAGTAGTATAATAACTAAAATTAACCTTCGGGAGAACCAGTCAACTTTACGAAGCTAATATCTGAAACCAGGAACAGAGCTTTCTCTCGCGGGGCTATTCGCACCCCCCGGCAGTACCACCACACTATGTACCTTTTGTCGTGTTTCCACTACCCAAGGAGACTCCTTTGTGACGTCTTATTGTGCTCCTTTTTTCAACGATACTCGTGGCCCCACATCTTTCGACAAATCCTGTGAATCAGACCATACATGAGTTGGGCATGGAGACAGACGGTAACATGTGCCGGGTCGCTTAAACCTTAAAAACGGAAGTCCCTTGTCGCAGCAGCTGTGGGACGCAAAGAATCCTCACTACTAAAAGCCACAAGTGCTAAGCATAGGTCTAAATAGTTACGTTTCTATACGATGGAAATAATCTCCACGGGACGAAAAACAAATAATCAATACGCATATAGGCGGAACATTCTCCAAGGCATTTCTGCACACCCCGGTTCAAGGGTGTGCAACCTGTCAAAGCGTCGATGCAAATCGGTCATATATATAGGCACTCTCATTTTCAATCTGCTGAACGTTTAAATGATATGCAACATAACATTTTGTACATATGAATCTAAGAATGCAAACACTATCCTACAATTCCTTTTTTTTCCAGCTAGTATAGCTTGCACACCTTTCACAATTTGATAGTCCTCATACGAATAACTTGGTGCAAGAAAACAGATATTACATCTACTTATTTCGGAATTTATCGGGATATATTTACGTAAAAGTATGCCTATTCCTAAATAATTCTTAAATCCAGCCAAATCATATTGAGCGATGCTTGCATAAACACGCAATCTGGTGAGAAATCCCTGCATTAGGTTTTTCATGAAACTTGCAGGATATACCAACTAGCATCAACTCCATTGTGCCAAGTGCAACTTTGAATGTAAACCTTTCTATGATCTCGTAATCAACAGTTTTGGGGGCCGAAATTTACGCACGTTTAGGAGATGGCAAGTCAAGTGATTTACCACGTCTTTGAAAGGTCATTTTATAGTTGACCTTATAAACTAGGTTTGATCTCTCGACTGCATCGTGACTTTTAATTGCTTTCAATCTTTTGACTAGGTTTACTAATACCCTGTAATTTCTAGACTTTGAATACATGATAAAATTTCATATCCATTAAATGTTGAAATATTTGAAATCATCGTGTCTGAAGCCGGGGGGGGGGGGGGGGGGGGGGGCACTTCGTAATTTTATGGGTAGGGATGTGCCGCTGACATTGCAGACCCTCCAACCCTTTTCATATTATATTTAAGATTTGAGAATTGTACTACCTTTTTCATATAAGGTTCTCTGTTCAAATGTGACCTTTCCCATATGACAAACAGAACTGCCAAAGCTGGATCAAATTAGAAGGCATCTCAAATAATTGGAGTAAACATTAACCTTATCATATATTTTCATTGCTGATTTCTTATACCTTGTCATACTATTCTCTGTGGAAAAGGCTACTATCTAGCGGTATATAGTAAGTGGCCCCCCCGGGGTCTGAAGTTATCAAAATAATCCACTATAGGAATCTGCTCCATATATTTACAAGGAAGTCTATGTGAAGAGAATGTTTTTAAAAACAGGTGAACTTTGGCATCTCTAACACTGATATATCAAATACCATGGTTATGTCGAACTGATTTGAAGGTCCCATCTACCCATTTTCTGAGTATTTACCCTGGACATCTCAAACTTTGTTCTTGGTCCCATGGAGTTGGAGATAACAAGGTTTGATACACAGTTTTCAAACAAATTCCTAGGTTAAAAGTCACAAGCTTTCTCTAATATAAATGATGATGTTTATAAAATTGGATACAAGATGTTTACAAAATTGTATTTCATAATAAGGGATGATAAAACTTTTTTTTTTTTTTAACAATACACATTTAACATGTACATTGAATACCTTCAGTAAAGATCCAACACATTTTAACCAGAAGATAACTTTATTGTGACAACAAATAGTCCTGACACATTTTAACAGATACATATATAGCTCCATTAACAAGAATCAGGAGATCATGCTGCCACTAACTTCAGTCACCATTTACTTCTTTGCTGGTTTGGCTTTTGCTGGTTTCTTGGCAGCTGGCTTTGCTGGAGCCTTGATCTAAGTGTAAAATACAAATTTTGTAATAACTATACTACGAGATGCAGCTGAAAAGATGCTCAGATTTTTGAAAATATACATTTTCTAACTTCACAAATCTACTACCCTCTCTTTCTCACCCTTCTCAATTATTCAAGACATCCCCTTTCAATACAAGCCAACTGTGAAAAACATTTACCCCTACACGAAATCTTTGTATTGCCTCAGTCTGACGTGGTTTTCTTCAGCAGTAATAGGAAAGCAAAGTTTTCCTCATCAGCAATTCACTTGATAGATTCCATTTTATATTATGGTTTTGAATCCTGATTATGTCCTATCACAAACTTACTCCTCGTTTAGCGTCCAGCTTGGCCTGACGGGCAGCTTTACGATTCGCCTCCACATTCTGCGCAGCCTTCCTCATTACTTTGCTGTAGGGATTCAGATGGTTCATAACCCTAGGATTCTTTAATGGGTTCTTCTTAAGAACTCTTCTTCTATTATTATCTCTTCTGAAAATGGAAAATTGCAAACATTCTAAAAATCATTCTACCTGTAGGTAGCATAAAATAACCACATCTAATTAGACATGTTTACTGTCAAACTATAGTATGAAAGCTCTTAATACTTGGAAACTGCATTTTTAAAACATGTTTTTAAGATAATTATTCAACATTTTGAAATGCTCCATCAAGTGATTGTCAAACGAAGTCTTACTTGGGTAAACGTAAAGCAGATTGAATTTCATCACTCTTTAATAATCTTGATAAATCTGAATTGGTCATCTTGGGTTTCGGTAAGCTGAAATGAAAATAACAATCATGTTTTTGTTTACAAGCAACATTTGCATAACATTCATGCAAATGAAATTGCATAAAAACAAATCTATGCCAAAACCCTTTCCATTCATACTTGTAATCCTGCTTTTCTGCGGCCAGTTTCTTCCATGTACCATATAATTTATCCAATTTACGGAAAGCAGATTCTGTCCAGATACAAAACCGTCCAACATGTCCTCCAGGAGCAATCTTCAGAAGGTTCAGGCGGGATACATTTATGAGTGTGATACCTAAAAAACACACCAAGTTTACGTCAAAGCGTTCTGTACGTGAATATTTAAAGCAGAAATCATCACAATCCAAACAAAATTTATCTGCCAAGTTCAGAAAGAATGCCTTTGGTATGATCATAGTGAATCAGAAACACGGACCACAGGCAAATCATCATGTACAGCAGGGCATTAAATTTCACACTCTGAAAGACTTACCAGGAATATTTCTGAAAGCTCTGCTTATGCCATTATCGGAATTGTATATAATAAGTGGGCCCCTCTTCTGTATTCTTCGTCTGTTCCTCATTTTACCCTTTCCAGCCCTAAATCGTTTGGATTTGTATACCTACAAAGGACCATATAAAGAGCTATACTGCAGAGTTGCTCTCATCAAAAAGCAAAAAATATTCTCTTTAAAAATAAACTCTACACTCTGCGATAATTGGACTTCACCTTCTCAAGTTTCATGATGTCTTGTCACAACTTTGACCTACTTAACAGTATACCTCCTCAAGTTTTCAGGCATTTACCTTTTGAATATCTCCCC
>CAJDSM010047367.1:308-23614 GCA_903981925.1 Ostrea lurida | reverse complement strand
TTTGACTTGTTTAAAGTAAGTTGTTCATCAGTGAGACAGTATTTGGAAATTAGTTGACTTGAGCCATTCAACATACGACTTGGTGAACTTTCGTTTAACTTTCACACAGAGCAAATGCATGTAGGATTTCAAGTATATACAGATCAAGATATTTAGAATCCAATTAATTAAAATTCTTTAAGCAAAAAGAGAGGTTAACTAGAACACTGACAAAGTCAGCAATTAGGGACCCCCTGTGGCAATTGTTTTAATAGTGTATTACCCCCTAATGTTCACACATTACTGATTCCTGGCCACTTTAATCAAATGATTGCATGGTCACTTGCAAACCTAACCAGTTACATCACCTGTGCAAAACCATTGTGAACCCATGCACCCTGTCCAGAGGTCAATTAAGAAATGACTGTTATAATTTTAAGTTAATCGAGATTGAACTGATGTAGTCTATTTGCAAACTATATAATCCGCGTAGCGGATTATATTATATGTTTGCAAATAGGCAACACTGGTTCAATCTCCGATAAACTTGAAAATCATAACAGTCATTTCTTATAATTAAATTTCAAACGACTATTTTGAAGTCATAAACTTATTTAGAAGTTCTACACAATAAAAGAAATGTCAAAGTTCATGTCGTAGGAATTTAACTTCAACTGACGTCATAATAGCGCTTCGATCATTTTGTCTGTGACATGTAGAACTGTGACGTACGAAGTTCAGTCTATACTGTATGAACTGTAAAATTTGGGTTTACACGGATATGAACCTTGAAAATTGTAATAGAACTAATAGGAGACCGTGTGCAAAATTTAATTATTTGGTTTTAAACAAAGGGATGTTTTATGTTGAACATATAATATATTGTCCATGAGCAGCTCTCAAGAAAAAAAAATAATGATCAGAATCAATGCTTAGCATAAAAAAAAAAGTTTACCTGCTCAGTTTCAACTGAATTATTTTCATCATATAGAAACAAATTGGACTGGAGGAAAAAAATTACTCCTAAAAATAATTTTAAAGGTGTGTCATGAAAATGTTTTACGGACTCCTTTTAGTTGCGATATCCATTTCCTAGGATGATCAGCTACAAGTACTTTCATTTTATATGCAGGCTCAGAGGTTGTGTATGTAACATTCTGCATACAAAAATACAATTGTACAACTTGTATAAAATATAAGGTGTAGTATATTTGCAAGTAAATATCATTTAGTCCCATGAAACCAGTTGCCATAGTTGCAGTGAATCACATATTCCCTTTATCAACTGATGACTCAATGATTATGGAAGAAACACCAGTCACTCTCTGTTTTGCCATTGTGTGCACTCACCCGACACTTGATGCTTTTTAAAGTCCCTAGGATGACTCAGCCTCAGTTCTAGATTAGCCCAATAACTGTGCAAACTTCAGCAAAAATTCACATAATCTGAAGCATGATGTATAACTTTTGATAGAATTGAATCAGTTCCTATTCCTTCTCATTCTCAGTGGACATATTGACAAGCTAATCAAGATATCTATCAAATATATATAGCAAGAGAGAGAGCTCACTTCAAATGTGAGCTTTAAGGTGGAATCCTATATCATTTAATTTTATTTCACGTGATCACCTAGCGCCGATTCTCATTGGTTAAAACACCTTTCCAGAATTGAGGTAATTTTTCGATCAACGTACCTGAACAACAAATACAGTCTAATGAACATTATTTTGTTGTTGTAATATAAAATTAAATGATAAGAAATAAATCTTATATTTTTTCGGGTGATATGCAGGTTATAACCGAGATTTGAGACGGTAAAACTTTTCATCAATGCGCTTCGCGCATTGATGAGTTTTACCGTCTAAAATTCGGTGATACCTGCATCACCCGAAAAAATATAAGATTCATTTCTTATATCATAATTTTCAACCTAGTTGTTTCATAACAATTGCTTGGTACTCACTGATTCAATTCATCAAATCTAGGTATGCAAGATATGCTTTAACATCGGCAGATACTGTTCCTTCACCAAGCAGACTGCTGCTGCAGTGCTGCGTCTGCATTGAATAAAATTGCTGAGAGGTCCATGTTGGTAAGATCAAAAATCGCCACTACTTTGGCCCCTGAGTGACATATATACCCTGGTACGCATAAGTCAGAATTTGTAGCACTTCTGACTGAAAGCTGACATCTCTACACTACACCAGCGAATTTTTTTTAATAGGACCAAACAAAAAACAACACACAACATGTAACTTTTATAGAACTGAATCAGCTCTTATTTCAGTATAATCAAATTTTTTTCACTCTGTATAGATATGCTGACAAGCTAATCATGACAGCTAAAACTAAGAGAGCTCACTCTACATCATAATAACTGCCACTTCTATTATGCAACACATGCATGAAAAATATATTGGTCATACAATCCAATTCATTGTTAGCTTCATTGGACTACAGCACATTAGGCTCTATTGTAAATTTATTATGAGTACAAGTCCCATAGAGATTTTTTTTTTTTAAAAATCAATTATTTTTCACTGCAATTTTCTCCTTAAATACAGATAAGATGAATATTTGAAAGTTTCAAATTTCAAATTATCATAGATATCTTACACTTTTCATCCATAGCATTTTTCTTTAGTGTGCAAAGTGGTTTTGGTTACTATAAATTTCCTGACAAAACCTGTGTTGTGACTGACGCTTAATCGACCCCTCCTGTCATCTCTTTACACTGTATCACAATCGAACAAAACATTCTTCATCACTTCAAATAATGGACTTTGTTACAAATTCAGAGTGCATAAAGAAAGTGTTAGTCATGTAAATGCTCTTCAGAATTATAAATATCAAATTTATGTCAGACTGCTTTTAACATAATCACACAACAAATAAATTGGCCATACACTATAATACCATCTTCATGATGGTACACCTGACCTGAAAACATGAAACATGGATTAGAGATGGAGCAAAGCATATTCCAAGTGTGATAAAGAATGTGGATAAGTAGGATCATTATCATTAGATAGGGGGACCACCTGCATTTGAAATTATCCTCCTCAAAGAGAGTTCCCTGATCTGATTATAAGGAAAGATAAGGTGGAACAGGAGGAACCACCATACAGTGAAACCAACAGAGGTAATTGTCTTATTATGATGATGCAAATACCACTGATCTGCTAACAAGAATATCTCCATACATTTCTACCATACCAGGGTTACAAGATACCAGAAAATTGACAAGTTGTAAACAATTATACATGAAATGTCATGTGGACTTTTGATACACATCCAACACTGTGCGACATGCATTTACACGTGTATAACATATGTATCAGACAAATTCATAACATTAATCCGTTCAAAGTGTTACACTACTTCATCTGCATAATCAATGTTTAATTAATTTGGTGTGGGAATGTTCATGTAAATTCCTGTACAAAGGATCAGGTCTAAAGTAAATCAATAATATATACAAGAAATAACACCAACAACAGCAACAGATCCCTGTAAACTGGTACAAGTAGTACCATATAAAGTAGCTATAAAGATCATTATAATATATGTATACTAAGATATCAGGTCAAGTGACCATCATATGCAAGTTGAATATATGACAGGCTGAAAGAGAAGGAATTTATGAAAACTAAATTAAAATGAAGAGAAATTTTCATAAAATTTCATATTTGACAAGAACAAACTACTGGTAGTCCTCTTTAAAATTTGCTCTGTGCAATTTAGCCAGTACTTCAAAAATCTATGCAAGGTTTTAAAATTATTTGTCCAATTTCAAACTGGTCCAGTGTGGATGTGGGCATCGAAGAGCCAATAATTGTTTCAGTATACAGAAACATACTATTGTTTGGTTTTAAAAATGCATTAACTTTTCAAATATAGAGATCGAAGCTTTGCCATCTTGATGATGATCCTGATCTTGAGTTGTACATATCATTGATTTCCCCGTGCTAGGAATATATTCATCAAAATGAATTATTGGTATATTTATTATCTGGTGTCAAATATTATCTAGAAACAAAACTTTTTAGTGTTGAAGTGCCTTGGTCTTTGTCTATGAAAAAAAATCCCTTCTCGTCATCACCTGCCTAGATATAACAATCTGCTAAAAAAATCTGCTAACCTTCAACAAAGAAACAATGAGCAAATATGAAAATATGTTCATGCATCTGTGATCCATAAAGGTGTAACAATGCATCTTTAATAGTCTCCCTTCATCCAACCAGTATGCATTCCTACAATCCATTGACAGTTTATTACAGAAACATGAAGACATCAGAAATGTAATTCATCATTTTATTGCCTGTGTAGTAAGAGATACTTAGGATTGTGCAATTCTTCTGTAGGCACACAGCTTCTTTCTGCTCAAATGCATATGTACAAAAACCTCCCCATTACAGCATCATGAACATCTGTAGTTGTAGGGTATTGGGTTACAGATGTTGGGCTGTAGTGACTGGAGTCAACACATATCTAAATCTCTCTAAAATCAGCACCTAATCAGCAATAATGCCAGGCACACCCTACTAATTCCACTCTCCTAATTCTTTTATCAAAATCAATTCAAGAACAGAAATGGCCTGGTTGATTTAAAATATGTTAGTCTAGATATACTTAAAAAATGACAAAGTTCAACAGGTAAATTTTTTGAAAAATGTTCAGATCACTTTCATAAAGACACATATATACAAGAATGTATCATGATCCATCCATCTATTCAAGACATGCTTTAAAAAAAATTATTTTTCCAAAAATGTCGGATCACTTTCAAAAACTGTTATGTTATGAGTGAACATTATTCTTCAATGTATCCATATTACAACTGTACACATGAAATTTGAGGAATGCCAAGTTAGAGGTGTGAAAGGAAAAGAGGTATTGTTATTCAAGAATCAAGACATGATGAAAAATGACAAACTACATGCCAATTTTTCAAAATATGTCTGATCACTTTCAAAAACACATCTTCATTGAGTCCATAGCAACTGTGCAAAGTTTAAGGGATGTCAAGTGGAGGCGATTACACAAGATAGGTACCCTACAACAGGGACCCCCACCCGCCAACCCATCATTCTGTAAGCCAGATGCATGTCTGTTGAGCAACCTGGCCCAAAATAAAAATATCATATTCTCTGTTAAAACACTTATAAAATTATCAAATTTCTTCATGATGGAGAGAGAGAGAGAAATCTCAGAACATCCCAAAACTACCATGACTGGTTGCGCATGCAGGCAGAATGACCAACACTAATTTCAGTATCAAATGACAACACTAATTTCAAACACAGATTCTTTAATAGTTGGACATTGCACCATATTCTACATAGACTGCATCAAACGGATCACACTCGTCCTTTCCCCTTACCGGAAAGATGACTGGGACGTGGTTCGACACAAGAATACTGCATCAAATTGATGCATTTATCCACCAGAAGCGTGCATGTGGATGGATAAGGTTAAAAGGCTATAACCGAATCCCCGTAAAATGTATTACTTAAAAGTAAAGGCAAAGATAGTGAACATTGTTCAATCTCGGTTAAGTCCCAAATAGAATACAAAAACAAGAGTTGGGCAAACATGGACCCCTGGACACACCAGAGATGGGATCAGGTGCCTAGGAGGAGTAAGCATCCCCTGTTGACCGGTCACACCCGTCGTGAGCCCATTGTCTTGATAAGGTAAATGGAATAATCCATAGTCATATCAGTGTATGAAAAACGGCTCAACAATTGCTATGAAAAACATCAGACATTATTTCACCCATGGCAGGCCGTACTGGCAGACTAAATCATTGTACAGTGACTACCATAGAATTTGCGAAATGCTGCCTTTAAACGTGATTGTTGAAACCCCTGCAACAAAAACTTGTTTGTAAGTAGCCTGCCTCGAAGTAAGATTAATTTTGACCATTATAGATTCAGTTTTGGTACCATTATTAAAGTCTTATTTACTCAAATGCATAAACATATATATATATATAAGTAGAAACTGATAGTATTACTAAACTTAGCTACGTATGATATCTCAAATGTCTTTCATCCAATCACCAACTTGTTAGCTTGAAATGAAATTTTTGTTTTCAGTACATTTCCTATTCAATCCTATTCAAAACACTTTTTTTCCATGATACATAATTTTTCTACTATACTGTCAGATATGTAATTAAAGTCTATGGGTAACGCAGCCTTCAAGCCACCTGCCAAATGTTATATGCCCTTAACCTTGAGGAGTAAACTCATTTTGCAAGGATAGGGAAAGCTCTAATTCTTTGAAGTGTTTGTTACAAAACAGAAGAGAAAATTGCACCCACATTCTACAAACACCAATTTGATCAGCTTCATGCAATGTCTATCTCTTACCAAGATGAAAGATTTTCCAATCTTAACCAAACCTATACTATCACCAGGAAAAATGTGCATGCCATGCAGTCAAAAGGATAACATAAGTTTCATTTTAAAGCAACCTGAAATTTTGCAACATTTAATTTCTAACAATATTTTTTTCAAACAAATTTTAAACTTATGACCGAAGTTACAGAAAGAAGACCATTGAGCTGCTGCAATGCTCACCTTGGGTTTAGTTTATCATTCATTCATTTATTCTCTCTCTCTCTCTGCATTTTGGATCAGCACTTGAACAAATGGTATGTGCCCTAATTCTCTGTACAAAACCAAAACCAATAAACATGCAATTTGCAGAGTAAACGTGTTTGTAGATTTAGTGTAGTTTTTCCCCCCGCATATATATGTTTGTCTCCTGAAAAAGGACAGATCATCCCAAAAATTAATCTAGCCATCCTACCTCTCCCAAGGGCTATATGATTTAGTTAAACTTGTCAAAAAGTTTCACATAAGTTTCATCTTTTCTGACCAAGAGTGCCTTAATTTCTGCTTGCTATATATACATGTATATATCCTTTCATACTAACAAGTAATGACAATAGTGAGTTATACAAGAACACTTCATTATTATATACCATAACCAATATGTTTTATAATATCAAAATACTATGAGATGAATTTAATATAAAACAAACACTACTAAAGCTTTGGAGGTGATATAGACAATAATCATGATTGCAACTTCAGAGCACGCAATGACCAACAGTGGTAATTTCTAACGACTGATAGCCCCACCCTACCCCCCTCCAAAGATTATGCTTTTTAGTTCGAATTTATATGGGCAAATTAAGATCTCCTTTGAATTTCATCCCATTAGAGACATTATGTAAGGGAATGCGTAAATTGGATTCAAGTTATTTGATGTAATATATGGTTTAATTAATGATGTCATCAAATTACAGATTCAAACAAATGAAATACTGATCATATATATGTAATTAAATACTGCCCATAATACTGAGGAAACAAGTTGACCTTGCGGTTAGTTATCATAGATATATATATAGGATGACCCTATACAACTTTCTCTAATCTGGATGGAAACAAATGCTCTTCATTACCAATCTATTCACACCACTTCAACACCTTCAGCACTTCTCAGTATCTGATCCAATGTGTTACTGCCACACTACCAAATTTTTCTTAATCATTCATAGCAATACTGATGTTTCCCTCCAAAAACCTTCACAGAAATATGTCCCATACAGATGAGCATGGAGGATTGGTGATTCGTGGATGCTGGTGATAACCATGGTGATAATTGGTCATGGCAGCAGGCTAGTGGTGTTTGCTTGTTTCCCTGAACATTTTTGTGTCTTCCTGGGGAGGACAAAGGGTTGTTTTTAATGTCTACCATCCTGTGAACAAGAGGGTGCTGTCGAAACCATCCCATCAGTCTGGGCATTATCATTACTGATCTCAGTCAAGGAGGGCTGCCACAAACCCCTGTCCTTTGAGACTTTGAAATATTGATAAGAAATCTTCTGTCTTGTCAACTTCAATTGAAATTAAACCCAGGGTGTGTTCCCAAGAGGACAACATTTACAACTTTAGATATTAACCACAATACTGGACAGTGAGAAGTGTGTTGGCAATTATGTCCAGACCAGACAGGGTTTGTTGGCTTGTATAATATTGTATCTGGCAGCAAGACTACATTCTGGTGATCCTAAATTGTGTACAATCACACATCAGAAATCTGTTCATGTTCTATAAATATTTATACATCATCTGTCTACAGCAACCTTGAGCTCCTTGTGTGAATGCTGGAATAGTTTATCATAATTTACAATTTTCAAGCACCAATGTGAATGAAATATTCATACCACACATTATCAATGTCTAACTGGACAAACAGGGCATTAGTTCACCAGCCATTTTTATGAACATTCAGAAATAATAGCAGTCTTTTGGGTCAATTTTCAACTCCATTGCTTTAAATAAACAGAATGTGTGGTATATCAGGAATCTCTATATCAGCACACTATTTTGACCAAGCTGAGCTTGCCATTGTGAAACAGATGGGTTTTTTCCCTGCAGATTCTCTTTGGCTTTTTACTGTCTCAGAGATTTTATCAGAATTACATAAATCCCTTTAGAAAGAAGGCATCAATTTGTACATGGATTGCAGAGATCTAGTTCAGCAGAAATGATTCAATGTGCCACAGATTTCCTAACATGAAATTTCAAACAATGGTAAATATTTTTCCTATTTTAGATTTAGTAACCAACGTGTACTGATATCAAATATGATATATATGCATAGTGCATACAATCATAATTATGTAGCTTATGATACTCTAGATGCAATAGTACACTGGGTAATCATAATTGCGGTAGTCAGTGCTTGAACATTTCACATTTCCCTGTTGGTTATGAGATGAGTTCTGATCATCATGGGAATTTTTCAGTGTCTGTAACTGTCTGGGTTTTATTTCCCCTGTTCAGTACCAGATGTTCTGACTATGTCTGAGACACACTAATGACAATGCTACCCATAAACTATGTCTCATCTTGGCTGATAACCCAGAACACACAAGGGTAAAGTTCAAATCACACATCTGTCACCCTGACAATCCATGTGCAATCATAATTCATCATCTTTAGGGTGTAGTTTGGTATGCAGTCAAAAGGGTATATAGTTCAATTCTGATACAAGTTGTTCTGTGAAATATACTTACAATATATTCATACCATACAACCATCTGAGAATGCTAATTATTGTAATTGCATTTTACTAAAATACCATTCTGTGTACATATTATGAATTATGAAATCAAGATCTAACCAGGACTTGATTGCCTGAAGAGCTATGAGTCATTATGCTGTTGTTGCATTACTCTACAATACCATAATTCAATTCTCCATCACAAACTGTCCTGTCAAGGATATTGATTCTACAAGTATGAAATTTCCAGAATAATACAACAGGCATGCACAGAGAGACCAAAATAAATTTACTAACATCCCACATCCTGAAATCTGCAAAAGGCTAATGACACCAAGGGAAAACCATCAGCTACAGCACCATCCTACTGATGACCAAATGAAATCTCTGGATGCTAGATATTGCCCAATAAAACGTAGCCTACAGAAGCACATACAATTTAGTCTGGTTGTTTAATAAAGATTTTCTTCTCTGAACTATCACTGCCATTTGTATTATTATACCTATTGGGATCAGTGGCATGTAATTCTTTAAAAACATGTTTCAGATTTTACAGAATATTACAATAACTGTAACAAATCAATGCAAGGAGTCCAGTTGCACCATTCAACATTCCTGTGCCAAAGCATGCACTGCATCAGTGAGTTTACCCTTCAGTATCTCTGCCTTGTGAACAATGCTTTTTAACAATGTCTTATCTCACTGAGATAGCCATATTGAAAGCTTCAAAACAGCACCTGCATCCAATTACCTTCCAGTGACAAATGAGAGAACACAACAGATAGGAGGCAGTACATTGTGGTATTGAGCTGCAACTTATAATTGCTATGATTAAAACTTATTACTCATACATGTATGAATAACACATTGAACCAATTTATATATTTGGATTGTGTAAAATGATAACTTCAACATGAACCATCTCTTACTTCATAGCAGAACTTTATCAGATGGAAAGGACTTAAATTGTCCATTATAATATTGTCTATTGTCTATGGTATACACATGGTTCTTAAAATTATACGAGACATGCTGATGCAGCATGGTAATTTACATTTGATAATACCTGTATGGTACTACATGTACCTTATGGAATATATGCAGTTTGCACGTTTGGAACAACATAGAAACTGCTTCATTGGCCAAATTACAGATACGAACTTTGTAATTTAATCATTGCAAAATCTCACTTTATCAAGTTCCACTTGAGTTTCACAAGTGCATGAAAATCTATCAGCACTGTAGAATGTACATGTTGAACAATGTACAATACTCGCATTTGTAAGCAGACATACTTCAGCACCCACTACAAAACCACTTATAGTAAGTACTTTAAATAGTTGTCATTTCCTCAAATTCTACCACTTTCAAAAAAAAAAAAAAAAAGGGTGAATAGACGTGTCTTAATACATGTAGATCTTTCAGCAGTGTTTATTTCTTGAAACTGAAAAAAGAAAATTCTTGGGGTCGTCTTCATCACTTAAATTTTAATTAGGATTATGAATTATTTGCTAGGAGCCTAGGAACTTCAGGAGAAAAAATGGTGAATACTGAGAAAATCCATAGTCTGTTTCAAATGCTCACGAAGGACCAGGTTTCACTGTCAATCACTGAACATCTAAGGATGGTAAAAAATTTAAACAAAACTTATACAGGTCTTTGTTACATCATCATGTCAATATGATATATTAACAATTAAAAAGTTCATTAATATTAATCTAAATCCATTAAAAAAAGATTTCAAGTTGGTTCCAAAATAAGGTGATCTAAATGAAATACAAAAAAGAGCACTTTGTGATGTGTACCTTAAAAATGAGGAAGACACATTATGTCAGGATTCCAATAGACACTCGGCTAAGCATGCTAAGTGTGTTCATATTGATCCAACAAAGCTGAATTCAGACATTTCCTCTTGAGCATTTGATATTCACTGGTTGTATATGCTTGGTAGAGAGAAATTTTGATGAAGCAACTAGAAAACAAATAGCTTGTGTCTGTTTTTTATAGTTGGACTTAAGTCCTTTTTGTTTTTTTCAAATGGCAAACTATTATGGGCGAGATCAAAAGTTCAACATCTGACGAAAAACCAAATTCACTTAGTTTTTACCAAGACCCCTCCCACCGCCCTTAAACCTTAAGACTAAATATGATGAATGTTGAAACTAATCAAGACATATAAGTATATAACACTGTCAGTCTGTATTTTAACTTTTCTACTGTTTATTCACAAATCTATGAGAGTATCATACCAACTCCCCCTCATTATTTGAATTTAAAATTTTATCTGACATCAATCTTAAATTCTTTCAATCTCGCCCCCTTATATTGTTCAGTAAAGTACCCAGGTTTATTTTTTATTTTTAATTTCTATGTCACAAAATGAGTAAGAGCTAATGTTGTCATTGGCATCACATAGCTTTTTGTGAGATCCAAATTACTACAACTATCCAATTTCAGAACACTGAAGACCACTTTGGATAACTGCAATAAAAGACCAGAAAAACCGATAGACTGCCATCACAGTTTGATGAACAAAATCATGACACTTAATGTAAACTTCCAAATATTGGTGTGGTCAATGAAATGGATCACTTGAGGCACAATGATTCCTGGCCTTGAAACACCCTGCTAATTAGAAGCAGATGGTGAGGGCTTTTCACACCCATGTTCCTTATAACCCACCAAACAAATCCTGTTTCCAAACAAAAAAAGACATGCCACCTATTTCTAGTAAATTATTGATAAACCTGACCCTTGTTGAAAATTGATAACACTTACAAATACTACTTGTCCAATTTCCTCTCAAATTATGTTCCACTTGAAGGTCCTATTTATAACACCTTATCACAAAAGGCACTGGCCTTTTTTTTTTTTTTTTTTTTTAATATTTAATACCATTATTTACCTCTACCATTCTTCAATAACTAGGGAATATCATGTGTAACTTACCAATTATCTACTGGAAAGTTCTATAGTACATTTACAGCATTGTCAGAATACTTCACATTTCTAGGTTAGAAAACCATTATTGATCACAGACTACATCACTTCAGATTACTCTTTCTATATAACCATTCCATTGATGTACATCTCCCTCTGATATGAATGTCCTTACAACATGCAGGGTTCGAAATTCACTATATTAAACTCGCAAAATGTGAGTTGAGATATCTAATTTGCGAGTTAAGAATTTGGAAACTCGCAAAAAATTGCGAGTTAATCTTTTCCAGGAAAACCCTGTTCCTTTCCGGTTTTGTCTATAAACTTTATTAGAAACAGTGTTTCATGCCTGAATATTTAATGACACTGTACAAGTCTCTGAATAAAAGTTAAACAATAAACACAATTAGGCTTCTTTTAAGTTTTTAATCAGTTACGGGTCCGTATTTTGTGTCATTGATTAAAATCAACACATGAATGTCGTCTGAAATTAAGATTTTACGTAAGCTTTAGTTTTAAATTATGAGTACTAGCAATTAATTGCGAGTTGCCAAAATTGGGAGTTTCTATCCCTGAGTCATGGTAGCATGTACTGAAAATGGAGTAGACTGTCATTTAGCTTCCTTTCCCAGGCAATCTGAACACTTCGAATTTCTAGGTAGAGCCTACACTTAAATATATAGGGGTATAATAAAACAAAAACTGGCTGACATGGGGTCTAAATGATAATGTATGTTTAAAACCACTATCTACTGGCAGTTCAATGGTAATTTAAATATGCGGGTAAAAACCTACTGTCATTTTATGTAATGTCAACAGCGACTCCCTGAATATTTCACCAACAAATAATGAACCCAAATTATTTTAAAATGTGTCACCCATTTGTAATCGATGATTGGTCTACTTGGTTTAATTTCATTCACTGCAATCTTTTATTCTACAATCCTTGTGCTATCATTAATGTTAATTACGCTGTTTTATCAGATATAAGGAAATAAACATGCAGAGAACGAGGGAAATTCAAAAGAACGACAGTTCTAGGCGGCCATCACATTATAATATTACTAGTGCTATCGATCACTTAAAATATAGAATGATTTGGATACTTACCTATTTCGCCAATTAGCACTAATCCCAGTACCAACCATAATCCCCCGTAATTCATTACAGCACTTCGAATAATCATACTACGTTAGATGATATTTACAAAATACACAATCTAGCCAAAATCGCACTTCTGCTAGTCAAGCGCTCACAAGATTATGACCACGCCGATAGTAGTGCGCACCACATCCGCGCATAAAAATAGTGCAGTTGTGGAACCTCCGCATTTCTAACAATAGGTATTGTTGGAAATCACTTAGTTTATTTGAATCTCATTATACAAGTCATTGTCCTGACAAACAACCCCATGAAAAAAAAAATTTAAAAAGTATACTATATAATTAGAATCACTGAATGATGATTTTTTTAGGCGCTAAACGGCTAATCATTCCTCAGAACAAGAAAAAAATATTCTTTTTAACTTAGAAAGAATTTAACCTTGAGTGAGTTTTCAAATCTGAATTCTAAATAGCTTAAGTCAATAGATTATATACATACTGAATATGGAATTGGGTAGCAAAGTATTTAAGTATCGATGCTTGTCACAAAAATGTATTGCGTTGAATATCGTCTGATCAATATATGTTTCGTGAGTCCGTTCTTTACAAACTGATCATAAGTTCCGTTTACTTGATCAGGGCTCACGGCGGGTACGTGTCACCAGTCGACAGAGGATGCTTATTCCTCCTAGACGCGCACCTGTTCCCACTGGTATATCCTGAGATCCGTGTTTGCCCAATTCTTAATTTGTTCTGTACACTTGCTGTGACACGGGTCTTCGGTTTCACTGGTTGCCTCTTAACAAGCAAGGGGTACCCCGGATCCCCACCACAGGCGCTTGTTTCATAAACTTTGCAAAGTATACTATATAATAACACCTTGTGTTATTATATAGTATACTTTGCAAAGTTTATGAAACAAGCGCCTGTGATCCCCACGGGGACGGGGCATTGGGAAGACAAGAGCAAGTCCATATCACCTACAATGCGATAGACTTGTCAAGCGGTTCATTCAAAAACCCTTACTTACAATGTTGAAATCTCCTGTTGATGACCGCCAATCAAATTGGGATGAGTTACTTCCATACATGCATAATATTTATTTCCAATTTTTGTTATATTTTAGTTGTAACTCTGTAATGGACCCCAGATGGCTTTTTCGGGTAATCTTAGATAGAGGGTAATTATAACTATATATCATGTAATATTAACAATATAGCATTCTAAAATACTCCCCCAAAAGGTGTTGTGATATGTTGTTGTTAGTCACGCATATATATTTGTAAATGTATGCCTTTTATCTGAATAAACATAATAGTATGTGAATGGAATATATCGGTGGACCAAGTATCACCTGGATTTAGCCCCAATTCCGTTATGTTGGGAAGAGAATCTGCATACTGCTTTTGAAATACCGTCCCAGATTAATTCCTTTGCAACAGTGGATATGGGATCTCAAAGAAAAGATGGAAATGGTACATACATATGTACAATGTACATTCATATGGGGGTGTGCATGTTCCATGGCTCGATGTTGAGACAGAAAAGTCTTCTTGATTCAAAATTTAACGGGAATACGATTATGAGCCAGAAAGCTGTTGGAAAATCTTCTAAACTGGCAAAGTTCTGCATGGAGAGGTCCATATTGTGAACGATGAGTTATCTGGTGTGAACTACAGGGTAAATTGTGCATGACCAGCCATACGGAAAATATCAAGTTATTTTGAAACCAAACGAGATCTCCGTCGGATAGGGTTAGGGAGCAACGGTTCTCTGTTTGTGTTGGTGAACTTGAGAAATCAAACACTTGATAAAGTTTCAATAGCAGGAAAACACCTTACTGATGTATGTCAATATGAATATATATTGATGTCTAAATTGATGTCTTTTCAGAAGAAAATGCCACAGTTCAAGACTATTTCCTGGAAATTGCGATCAAGAAAATGTGAGATCTCACTTAGTCACAAACAAAATGGGAACTTTAAAAGATACATTAAAAGACAAATGAACTTGAGCCTGTTTTTTCAGAAAGAAATAGCTACTGCCAGACGAGAAAGCCGGAACAGTGCAACTTGAAGACCACTGTGGTCAAGAAACGAAAAGATGATACAACTTGAAGACCACTGTGGTCACGAAACGAAAAGATGATACATGCAACTTGAAGATCAATGAGTGTGGTCAAGAAATGAAAAGATGATAGTCGACGTGGATGGTGATTTGGACAGCAGATGGAAAGAGAGCAGATCCCGATGATTTTCACAGTGTAATTGATGACGTTTCGTTGGCAGAAAGAGGAAGAGAAGCTCAACCTGAATTTCGAAGTAGATTTGTATGTTGGTAGGATTTTCTGATCCGATACCAGTCATCGCTCCAAAGCGGAAATCTTCTGCTGGCCAGGTTCCCACACCTCCAAACATTATCAGTACATTACAACACAGAGAAGTACACAAGGTCGAATGGACAATACCAAAGAGGAAAGAGAGCAATAAGAAGATTGAACACAGTGTAATGCTTGAGGAAGAATGAGTCATTGATTGAAAATATTAGTTAGGAAAACAATAATTGACATGAGATAGTGATTGCATGGGTAATTGAAAATTAATAAATCTATGAATATTTTTTTTTTATCTTTACATATATTATCTTTGATTTATTATAAAAGTATTATGATTTTCATGGTAACCGTGACGCAACGTAACGTTGCCATAGTAACACATCTTATCAATCTGATGCAAGCTTTAACACTGATTATTTGATGGATTGATTATTTGCTTGTTTTCCGTCCCGTTGAGAATATTCCACTCATATTGAGACGTCACTATTGCCGGTGAAGGGCTGCAAATTGAGACCTATGCTTTTTACACCCCTGACTTTTAGCAGTGCATGAGGGTTCTTTTGCGTGCCACACAGACCTCCGTTTTTAAAGTTATATCCGGAAGACCCGTGGCTCTCACTTATAAATGTCGAGCTCTTGGCGAAGGAGCAATCGCTACAGGTCTATTTGAACGCGTACTTACGTGCACTAACGTCAACTCTGTACATGTCATGAAATTTTATGATTTTGTTAGCGGTTTCTGAATATTAAATTTACATTTTGTGAGAGTGAAAATTAACGGAGGGGTGCACATGTATCATGGTGACTTACGCTGGGACTATTATTTAAAAGATAGTTAAAACTAAGGGATTTTTCATTGATAATTGTATATTTCGAAAAAATTATTTACTCTGTTGATAGTGTATCTGACGTCGTCTGTCATTACTGACTTTATAGGTAAACCTTTTCGTTTATACCGAAGGAGGAAGGAATATACAGTAGATAGTCCCGAAAAAGTATTGAATTGTTCTGTCGTTGGTCGATTATCAAACTGACAACTTTTCCAATATCCTTTCAACACATTATTTAATGTGTTGTTAACCATTATCATGCGAACAATGCTAAGTAGTATCATATTGCTAAATTTAATGCAAAATTCATTGTAATTTTAGAAGCCTGTGGAATATTACCTCAAATGCATACCCGTATAATGATCATTGGGTTTGAAGTTGGATAAGTTGCCTGATATAGCTAGATAGTGCAGTTGCACATTTGTGTCTACTGGGGTAAATAAGAAATGAATCTTATATTTTTTCGGGTGATGCAGGTATCACCGAATTTTAGACGGTAAAACTCATCAATGCGCGAAGCGCATTGATGAAAAGTTTTACCGTCTAAAATCTCGGTGATTACCTGCAATCACCCGAAAAAAAATATAAGATTTATTTCTTTATCATTCAATTTTATATACCAAACAACAAAATAATGTTTATTAGACTTTCCTTGTTGTCAGGTACGTGATCGAAAAAATCACCTCAATTCTTAAAAGGTGTTTAACCAATGAGAATCGGCGCTAGGTGATCACGTGAAATAAATTAAATGATACTCGGATGACCTATATTGCAACTGGCTGTTAACTTCTTGATAACTTTTCAAATTTGGTATGAACCATCCTTGGGACAGGGGGGACGTATATACATTGTAAATTTCAGAAGTGCCAAATATTGACAATTTTTCAAAAATCTTCTCTACAACCACACATGCAATAAGGAAAATTAAATACGCGATCAGGTGGTGCAATTCGTGATCCCCGAGGTAGAGTATCTGACCCCATGCGGGGCGGGACCAAATGTGATATAGATAGTGCTGTTGAATATTATTATTATTATTTTTTTTTTTGATAGTATTTATTGAGACACAAACAAGATTCAAACTTACAAATGCAAGAAAACAGTAATCATACAGTATCAACATTAATGCATGAATTGTAAAGAGAACGGGTGACAACAGAAGAGAAGGGTGGCGTAAGAGAGAGAGCGAGAGAGAGCGAGAGAGAGAGAGAGCGAGAGAGAGAGAGAGAGAGAGCAAAGTTTTTTAAATTTTTGAACATATTCAATCATGACAAGGTTGTGTAGATAAGAGTAAGTATAATTGCCAAGTCAAGGTCTGTCCAAGAGGAAAAGCCAGGTGTTATGAATATTATGAAAGAAAACGTACTCCTTTACCAAAATTGTAAATTTTATGTTCCTAGTGACAGCTAGGGGTTTTTGTATCAGTGTTGGACCAAAGTGGTCAGTTTTTAAATGTGTGAACAATATCGAACATTTCTGATTTCTTGACAAGTATTATAAATTCCAATTCTATTCAATTTTTTGGGAGAAGAGATACATACTTATAAATTTCAGAACTCTTGCAGCTTTGGGGCCATAAGGGGAGAAAAAATTGGCAAAAATTGAACAAGTTTCATTAATCTTCTCCAGAATCTCTACAATCACATGGTGATGCAGAGCAGGTATAGGCTTCTATCAAAATTGTAAATTTCATGACCCTCGGGACAGAGGTTCTAATAATAATAAGGTTAATCTGATCCCAGGGCGGGGCTAAACTTGGTATGTAGTATTTATATGTAAAACACTGAGGTAACACCATCTATTGGAACTAAAATAAAACTAAGCGGATATTTACAAAGAACAGATACATGTAGTTCTTTACCAAAATTGTAGATTTTTTTTTTATCCTAGAGGTAGGTTTTAGGTATTAGGGTGGGGCTAACTTCTGTGGAAACGAGGGGTTAATTATTCATGTTCGGTCTTTCTCTGAATATGAATAACCCCTCATTAGGGTGGGGATAATTTCTGTGGAAACGAGGTTATTCATATCGCGTCTTTTCTCTGAAATTATGAATAAGCCCTCGTCAGGGGCGGATCCAGGAATTCTGGTTAGGGGGGGGGGGGCATGGATTTTTTTTTTCAGAGGCAGGCCCGGGTCTTGAGGAATTTAGCATTTTCATTGCGCTGGGGTGTTTAAGCCCCTAGAGGATCCAGATGGCCCTGGTAGGGGTCCAGGGGCAAGCCCCGGAAGCTGAGAAATTTAGCATTTTCATTGCGTCGGGGGGGGGGGTGTTTTAGGCTCCTAGAGGATTCAAATGGCTCTGGTAGGGGGTCCAGGGGCGAAGCCCCCAGAAGCCGAGAGGCTTTAGCATCTTCAGTTTAAAATGGGGGGTGCACGGGCACCCATGCATTGCACCCCACTGGTTCAGCCTTGCTTTTTTTTTTTTTTTACAAGCTAATGACAGGCAGGTAAATTATTGACCGAGATATTTGCACATTGAATGTGTATATATATCTTTCGAGTATCTAATTTTGACATTTTTAGGGGGCGTGCGCCCCCCACACCTCTCTAAATCCGCCAGTGTATCGTGCGCGCTGCGCTGTCTCTCTCTCTTTATCCCTCCATTCACTATCCTTCTCTCTCTCTCATCTCTCTCTCTCTCTCTCTCTCTCTCTCTCTCTCTCTCTCTCTCTCTCCTCTCTTCTCTCTCTCTCTCTCTCCTTCTCTCTCTCTCTCTCTCTCTCTTTAATTTTTTTTTTAGGGGGCGTTACGCCCGGAACGCCTTCCTTGAATCCGCGCCTGCTCGTTTCCAAAAAACATTGAATAAACTAAATAGACATTTAGAAGGAGTAGGTCGCCTTTATCACAATGCAAATTTAGCGATTCCCAGGGCTAACGGCTTTTAGTCCATGCTGAGTGTGGTTAAATGACAATCTGATTAAAATACAGATCTTGATCCGCTCAGATATTTCTGTTGTCGCTACAAAAATTCTGATTAAATGCAGATCTTTGATCCGCTCCGATATTCTGTTGTCGCTACAAAAATCTGATAAAATACAGATGTTTGATCCGCTCCAATATTTTTTGATCTTTGATCCGCTACTTTGTAGCGACAACAGAATATCGGAGCGGATCAAAGATCTGCTACTTTTGTAGCGACAACAGAATATCGGAGCGGATCAAGATCTGTATTTAATCAGATTGGGTTAATAGACTTCTCTATGTTTGCTGATACGTGTGAAAACTACGTGCATGTTTTCGAAAACGCAGGACATTTTGCAAACCCTCGTGTTTTGACTCTAGGATAGTCCAAATTAGAGTCATGTTAATGTTACTTAATTTAATAAATTATGTTTATGTGAATTCTTTCATCAGTATATATAGCACTCTCGGAGACCAGATATTAGATCGATTGGCAGAACAGGAAACATTTTTTATAGAAATCGTGAAGCCCTTGGCTCCAGTGATACTTTTCAAAAACCTATAATACACGGTGATCGATAAGCCTGTGGGCCTCTTTTTGCATTTTGTTTGAATTTTCTTATATAGATTTATTGATATCAATACCCCAGGATTCCTGGTATTTGTTTTAAAATCTAATTGATCATTGATGTATTGAAGAAAATTTAATGCCATCAAAGCAACGGGTCTTGATATCATTTTCATGTATAAAGTTCAGAATTTTGATTATTCGTGATATAAGTTAATTTCCCCCCCTTTCCCCTTTGCGATAAATAATTGATACTGCATCATTACTTAATTATCCCTCCAAGCTTCACCACACCACACAACCCCCCCCAATAAAAACGCAAAAAAAAACCACACACACACACACACAAAACCCAACAGCAACACCAAACAACCAAGAAATATACAACAAACCATAACAACAAAAAAAAAAAAATCAAACAACATAAGTCTCCGTTAATTGTTAAAATTCGTTTCGTTAAATAGCAATGCTTTCCCCGAAATATCAAATCTCGTTCGTAAGAATTAACCGAGAATAAAAATTGTTGCACACCCCATCTCTTCTCTCCTCTTCTCCTAATTATAGTGGTTACCCCCAGTATGTTGACCTTTCTCATGTAGTATCCCGACTCTAATTTAACAGGTCAAGTCTAGAACTTGATTTTTGTATGGAGACAACTCTGAAAATAATTGGGGTGGGGTAGTTATTTCAGCTTGTAACACAATATTATCTGTGATAGTGCAATTGGCACCTAGACTCAAATAAAGCCAATCTCTGCTAATAAAACCAAAAAGTACAATGTCACACTGCTTGCGGAAGATTCTCTTTGCCGACATACATGTGATATGCTTTAGGGTCCCTCCGAAGTTGACTAATATACTGTGCATGTATATATATAATAATATATATATATTATATATAAATATATATATAATAATAATATGATATGATATATGAATCGTGTATAATTAGAACATTTATTTATTGAGACAAGAGTTTATTTTCGTCGACAATTTATTTCCAATGGGAAACAAATTATATTCGATGAAAGAATGTTAGTTCAAGGAAGGAATTAATTTTTTCCCCCAAATGGCCCAAAGCAGTCACCGTGTGGAATTAATAATTGGCGAATACGGAAAATAGCTTCCTTTGGTTTTATATCCTCCCAATACCAACGACCTTGGTATTCAATATTTTTGTGTAATTTGCGTTTTGATAATATATATAGAGTTGTTTAAGATGAGATGTTACAATGCTAGCTTTTCATCGAGAAGATACTGAGAAACAGCACGGCTTTATTACTGATAGAATATTGGTTCAGCATTAACAGATCTGTTTGTGGGTTTATTAATAATGCAAATAAAACTGATCTCAGATTACAACAGCTGGGGAGAATCATGCACGGGCTTAATAAAAAATGACATTGTTATTTTGTGATCAAAGGATGATTACCGAAATACCTAAATTACGAAATAATGTTTTGGTGATAATGGAAACAGTGGCGTGTACAGAAGATTTGCGAAAGGGGATAGGGCCTAGGGCCGGGGTGCGACCCAAGTTTGTTGTAACTTTTCGGAAGAACTTTGGTGAACCACGTTTGTCAGAAATATTCTAGGGGTGCAACATCCATAGCGATCCGCCACTGCATGGGAAACATCTCGATTTTTTTTTTTTTTTTTGCAATTATATTAGTTAGCAATATGATGTATCGTGATTTCGAGATGATAATCATGTGTAGTGTAATATAACATAACTCATAAATATACAGCTGCTTCATGCACACACTCTGGGCTTTCTAAAGGGGGGGGGGCGAATTTTTAGTAAGAAAACACCCCCAGTCCTATCTTAAATCCTATAGGTCATATGTTATAGGCGGAAAAGGGGGAGGTGACCCTTCAGCTAATCGGTTCAAACTTACTTATTTCCTCTTCCTATTATCGATTGCCAGAAAAAAAGTGGAAGGGGGGGGGGGGGGTTCAGTGCTATAATTTTCAATGTCTGTGTCTGATGAAAATGATTGCACAATTTAATTTCCCTTCTGTCAATTGTAATGATAGACATTAATCTGGCGTACTATAGTGAACGGTAATAAATTTACAATACAGTGGGATGTGTAATAAATGTGCGAGATTTTAGACGGTAAAACTTTTCATCAATGCGCTTCGCGCATTGATGAGTTTTACCTTCTAAAATTCGGTGATACCTGCATCACCCGAAAAAATATAAGATTCATTTCTTATATCACTTAGCGAAATGGTACTTGTAATAATATTCTTATTTATTTGTTGGGTTTTTTTTTTTCATGAAGTACCAAATTAATAATTGAAGTATTATTTGAAGATATCATCAATCCACTCACTGTTTAAAAGTTAAGAGTAAAATTTTGAAATTTGGATCAACTTCCTAGGTCAAGATCACAAAAATAAAAAATGACATGAAATGTAAGGCAATCTTTATGCAAATGATAAAAGCCCAACAGTCCGATGGAATTCCCATGGGCACGAACTGTGCTCCTTTGTTAGCTGACTTATTTCTATATTTTTACTTGGCAAAATTTATTAAAAAGCTTTTACATGAGAAGAAATCTCTAGCAGTGGCCTTTAATTCAACTTTTCTATATATTGATGACGTTTTATTGATTAATAATAATAATTTTCATTCGTATGTCGGTTCGATATATCCCAGCAAACTAGAAATAAAGGCCACCACAGAGTCAAACATCAGAAACAGAATAACATATGATCCATGTAAATACAAACACCACACAGGAGAGTATGTTCCTCTGGTGGACTATGCTATACCATCATATTTTCTAAATTGGCAGCTGCCATATAAATTGTCTACTGTCAGATAAATCTCGTAGGTGGCGACTGCCAGATAATACGTAGTGACCGTCACATAAATTTAGTGGTGGTTGCCATTTAGATATACTGGTAAGCCTTGGCAGCTTCCCCATGCACCAGATTTTAGGGACTGACCATTAATGAAATTAGTAAAAACAAGAGGCCCACAAGCCTTAACGGTCACCTGAGTATCGTAGCCCACACAGGGAGTCTCATATTTGCATTTCTAAGTCTCAATACGGTGTCTTTTGTTCACATGTTAATATCTTTCAAAATATGCATATGATTCCTATTCATATACACAAGAAGATTACCATTTCAATCTCACAAGATTGTTCAAGAATTTTAAATGAAAACCATATTGCTAATTTAATGTCCAGTAGCTTGACCTTTGTTGACCTTTTGACCGAAAATTCGATAGAGAACTTATTTGACCCATGGGTAGTTCATGTGTATGATATGGTGACTCTAGGTACGGTAGAAAGGATAATGCTGAAGAGTCTGGAAATAATATTACTACTTTGATGTCCAGTGCACTTGACCTTTTGACCCAAAATTCGATAAAGAACATCTTCATCTCATGAGTAAGTATATATGTATAATATAGTGACTCTCAAGGTAGAAAGGATAATGCTCTAGAACCTGGAAACTATATTGCTACTTTGATGTCCAGTGCACTTGACCTTTAGACTCCAAATTCAAAAAGGCACATATTTGTCCAATGAGTAGTCCATATGTA
>CAJDSM010047361.1:0-13713 GCA_903981925.1 Ostrea lurida | reverse complement strand
TGATCCCCTATTATGGCCTTATCGTACCCCCTGGGGTCATGATTTGCACAACTTTGAATCTCCACTTTATCAGGAAGCTTTCATATACATTTCAGCTTTTCTGGCCCTGTGGTTCCTGAGAAGAAGGTTTTAAAATATTTTCCCTTTATAATTATATGTAAAAGTTTGATCTCCTATTGGGGCCTCATCGCACCCCCTGGGGGTCATGATTAGAACAAACTTGAATCTCTACTATACATGTATCAGGAAGATTTCATATAAATTTCAGCTTTTCTGGCCCAGTGATTCCTGAGAAAAAGATGGTCCTTATATGTTTTTTATTTAAACAATATTTTATTCAGATATAAAGAAATATGTGAATGGGATCGGGCAGCAGGCATTACCTATGTTAGCCTTCTCCCTAAAAATGGTCCGTATATAATCATATGTAAAACTTTGATCCCCTAATGGGGCCTCACCGTGCCCCCTAAGGGTCATGATTTGAACAAACTTGAATATGCACAATATCAGGAAAGTTTCATATAAATTTCAGCTTTTCTGGACCAGTGGTTATTGTGAAGTATTTTAAAGATTTTCCATATAATCATATGCAAAACTTTGATCCCCTATTGTGGCCTTATCGTACCCCCCTGGGGTCATAATTTGAACAACTGTGAATATCTACATTATCAGGAAGCTTTCATATGAATTTCAGCTTTTCTGGCCCTGTGGTTCCTTAGAAGAAGGTTTTAAAATATTTTCCCTATATAATCATTTGTAAGAATTTGATCCCCTATTGTGGCCTTATCGTACCCCCTGGGGTCATAATTTGAACAACTTTGAACTCAGTGACATTAAGGAAACCTGCATTAATATAAGTGCGATAAATCAACGTTCTGTACAACTGCTCAAGTTTGGAAGGTATATTAAAAATTAAACACAATTGATGCATCTATTGTATTAATGGTTCAGCATGCGAGTCAAGACAATCACATAGTCACATAAAATTGAATCCTCACGTGCTTTGAGTCATGTGACCAGCTAAATATAGGAATGAGTATATGATACACTAAAATGCATAGAACAAGGGCAAGGAATTACTAAATCAATTGTATTCAAAGCAACTTTTGAAAAACAAATCCTACTTCACACATTTTTCTGTAGGGAGACCCAAATCTTTCTGTATTTTTGAGGATATAGTTAGAAAAAAATATATATGGAAACTTTGACTGGACTGCACTCTTTTTACCACCGATTAATACAAAATTTATTCTAGTACAAAACCCATCCTCCCACGTTTCAAGCAACCGAGGGTTTGATAAAAATGTATGCCAAATATTTCCTCAAAATATTGACCGCAAGCCCTTATGCTATGCATTTAAAAATGGTATATAATATAATTGTCATTTCCCCAACATAGCTACTGTACAAAACTGTATGTTATGACGTCATTTTTCATTGTGACGTCATTCGGCCTGTAGTGTATTTAGGAACTTTTCTATACAGCTCTGTCAATTTCCTCGGGTTTCCTTAAGGTCGCTGAGAATCTCCACTTTATCAGGAAGCTTTCAAATAAATATCAGCTTTTCTGGTCCTGTGGTTTCTGAGAAGAAGGTTTTAAAATATTTCCCTATATAAGGATATGTAGAAGTTTGATCCCCTATTGGGGCCTCATCGCACCTCCTGGGGCTCATGATTAGAACAAACTTGAATCTCCACTATACATGTATCAGGAAGCTTTCATATAGATTTTAGCTTTTCTGGCCCAGTGGTTACTGAGAAAAAGATGTTCCTTATATAATCATATGTAAAACTTTGATCCCCTATTGGGGCCTCATCGTACCCCCGAGGGGTCATGATTTGAACAAAAATGAATCTCCACCATATCAGGAAGCTTTCATATAAATTTCAGCTTTTCTGGCCCAGTGGTTCCTGAGAAAAGGATTTTGATAGATTTTATGTATATAATCATATGTAAATGTTTGATCCCCTATTGGGGCCTCATCGTACCCCCGGGGGTCATGATTTGAATAAACTTGATTCTCCACTATATCAGGAAGCTTTCATATAAATTCCAGATTTTCTGTCCCAGTGGTTCCTGAATAGATGATATTAAAGACTTTTTCCTTATATCATATACCACTATCACTGCTTATGTGTGTTATATCTCACTAGATTCGATACGCAAAGAGCATGCTATGCGTTAGAGGACTTTTTAAAGCGAGGCCAACTACTAACAAAAAAGTGATGCTGCAGGGTTATAATGAATCTCGTTTAAAGTCATCATTTTCGCAAATTCTACGGTCGCTATAATGACCTTGTTTGCAATTACAAATTATCACTAAGTCATATGTTGACTGATTGTTTCATACCCTTTTCCTACTAGATTTGACTACGAGTAATCCCGTTTACTTTATTTCGACTAAGGGCGCACGGCGGGTGTGACCGGTCAGCATAGGATGCTTACTCCTCCATGGCACCTGATCCTACCTTCGCTTTTGTCGGAGGTCCGTGTTGCCCTACACTCCGTTTTGTGTTGTTTTTTTGGATTATGATTACGTTTGACAGCAATGTTAACTTCGCCTTTTTGTATGTAAAACTTTGATCCCCTATTGGACCGCATCGTACCCCCGGGTCATGATTTTAACAAACTTGGAATTCCACTATATCAGGAAGCTTTCATATGAATTTCAGCTTTTCTGTCCAGTGGTTCTTGAGAAGATTTTAAATCACCACTATTTGTTGGCATTTTCGTAATTATTTCCTTTCTAATTGGGGCCTGGTCCTTCAGTTGAGGAAACTTGAATCCCCTTCACCCAAGGATGATATGTACCTAGTTTGGTTGAATTTGGCGCAGAGGTTCTTGAGAAGAAGTCGAAAATGTAAAACGTTAACAGACAGACGGACGGTCGGATAGACGGACGGACGGAGTGACGAACAGACGGACGACGGACAAAAGGTGATCAAAATAGCTCATAAAGGCGTAATTATCAAATCACTACATCTGAGCTATAGATGCGGTGGGAGAAATAAATTTAAAACATTTTGCATAAAACACATGAACACAGTATTATCCATTTATTATTTTATTTAAAATAATGTTGTCTAAGGCAGTTTTTTTCGCACTGCAGTGCTGTTTTTCCGCAGGATCTTAACCAGTCTACAAGTATTACATCCCTCGCAGCAATGCATTAGTGAATGACTGGCGAGTTCTTGTTATGTAGTGTGTGCAGTTTGGATGGCTTTCATGGTGCATAATCATTTGCTAGTTTTTCTTTGAAATTCAACTGAAACATTTTCTCGAGGTTAAGTCATAACTGAACTGAATTAGTTTTCTATGGTTTAAAAATAACGGAATTTCTTGTTTATCAAATACGGCAAATTTACCTCTTCGGCGACCACTCGTATCCATTACGGTTCATCGAGATAATTAACACTTTGAAACCGACATTTATACTTAGGACACATTGAAAAATGGGGAGAGCGAATTGGGCGTATTTACGATATATTTAAATACATACTAAGAGAACGATTCGTCGACAAATACAGCGTTAATGACGATGATTCCGTGAAAATAATGCGGGACATTACCTGTGTATGAATATAAGATATCTAGGTCAATAGGTCGACTAAACTATTCTTGTTGAATTCATTTTCTAAGATATCCTAAACGTAGGATAGATAGGTTAGGTGAAGTGTATATTTCATACTAAACACATTCATCTTCGAACACCACCTATATCGACAATGTTTACTCGTTTACTCTGCAAAGAAAGACTTCTAACAATGTTTAAGCCTCCGCAACACTGGCCATGATTTCACTAACTCTCCATGGCAAATTTGCCGAAGTACGATCAGTCGGTAATGTTTGTTACGATCTCCATCTGCAACCACGTATTTGGATTTGGTGAAAGATCATTGTGCGATAGTGGTAGCTGATCATAGAACTGGTGGTACCCATGGTCGCGAGATAACCTGGAACTGGAAAATTAAGTCAGATTGATCGCAATTCAAGCATGGGTAAACGCGCTACAAATGATGACGATCAGCCACTGACCATACCATCAGTCGAGGCCACAGGTCTGCGACGGCTTGCACAATAGATTACAGCAGTTGTAAGCTGGTCGTTCGATTGTGTTTGCAATTGTGTGTCAGCATCAGTGACATCTAGTTCTTGTAATTGTTGCTGTAGAATGCTTGATATTCAATCCAATGACGAACAAAGAACTGTCGCCGTTTTCTTGTTTACACTGATTTCGTCGTCGGAGAATTAAAGCGGCACCAACAACACCCAGTTGTTGCTGCTGTAAATGCATCTGGTGTCGAATAAACATTTTTCTAATCTGATCATCGAAGAAGGAAATTATCAAAATTCCAGTAACCAATCCTGAATTTATAGACTGAAAACATGATTGGTAACATTATCAATAGTAAGGTCGTGCAACAAGTCTGCATAAATCGTAAATAGTCGCACTACTACTGATCGTGAGATTGTACGAGAAGTGGCACAACCAATCGTCAGGTGGAAATCCAATTGCACGACCAATCCAGGGACAATAATCCAGTATTATTGGTGGTACGTGTACATTTACGACTGATAGCACGACCATGCAAAACCTGTCTGCGACTTCGAATCGCAAGTTCGAAAGTTTGAATATGATCATCGACCATGATCCACTGATTTGCTCTTGTGGCAATTCAGTGGCGTATCCAAAGTACTGGTCCTTTCACAAATGGGCCTACGATAATGGTCTAGAATGAGGGTCTTGGATTTAAGGGCTTTTAAAGTTATTTTTGGGGGTTTATTGAGCTATATTTCTATACATAATGATACTATTTGTCACGAAAATGGGGGCCTAAAAATTTTGGTCACAATTAGGTCGTAAGCTCGGTGTGACTGGGCTTTTAGTAAGATCGTACTAAGAGCGTGCCAAGAACGCAGAGAGCGTGGTAGCATCGTGGTGTGATTGTAGTAATTAAAATCGTATAAGTCATACTGCAATCGTGGTATGATCGTGACGAGATCGGGGTAGTGTGGTCGGCGATTAATTAGGGACGATTTTAGTACGCATGTATCACGTTCTCAATACGAAAGTACCCGACCGCTCTGCGCTCTTCCCACGACCTCGCTACGCTGCCAGTACGCTCTTTTTTCACCACGACCTCACTACGAATGTTTTGAGCATGTTAAAAAATTACGTAGCGCGGTCGTGGTCAACCACGACCAGCCATGTTCATACTACGATCTCCAAGATTTAATGACGGCCATGCTATGACCTGTCACGATTTAAGCAAAAATCAAGATCGTAGTAGAGTCGTGGTCCGGTGTGATGGAGGCTTTACCGAGCCCGTCGTTAATAAAACCGATTATTTTCTTGTACGATTGGATAATTTCAATCATCGAAGTATGCTATCATAGATGTGGCCCTCCAAACCTCGTCAGTTATCATCTTTTACAGCTAGCTAGCAAGAATTAGATGTCTGAGTTTTCAATTGAACCAAAAATAATACAAAACTGCAACAACGATTAATTTGTTCGATGATGGAAACATTGAACATACCTGTCATATACAGCAAAAGAGCACGTGGATATGAACATAACTTAATCTTTTTTTTTTTGAGTTTGTCGGGTCTCAACCAATCAGAGCAGTGGGATCAATCAATCATTTCAAAAGATACATTATAATTTAATACGAATATTTTACCTCGTGGTGTAACTTGAACGACAGCATCAATGTCATCCAGAAGACGAGATAAATTAAAACAGACTGCAATGCAGACATATCCATCCTCTATGGGAGTCTCCTCATTCATCCATATTGGTTCAATTCTTGTAATGTATCTCTCAATGAAGCTAGAGAATGCTTTCTTTGGAAGATCTGCGATACATTTAATGTAAACTCGTTTTCGAAATTGAGAAGATACGCTTTTCTTCACATCAACACCTACATAAAATAATAAAATATGTATGATTGACAGAAACAGTGACATAAAAATTTCATTATCCTGAGAAAAGTTCAATTTCAGTTGCTCGAAAAGATTGTTTATGATCCACTGGTTCATGATAATACGAGGCCCATTCAAAAAATACGTAGAAAATGCCTCTCTTTTTCAAATTATTTGTAAGAAATTCAAAGTCAACACATTATCTTATGTTAAAACATTTATTCTATGAATGTATGAATTTTCATCGCTTTTGATTTGATGGAACTGGTGTTACTAAAATTTAAAACCAGCATTGTTTGTCATCATGGAGCAACGATAACGTTAAAACCATAACGTCATGATAATGTATTTCACACATTCTCAAAATAAATAATTATATACATCTCACTCGAAGTCTGTAGCGCATTACCAACTCATTAAAAACATATGTATAGTACTTGACAACTAGTTGGTTAACAATTGTTCGAATAGTGCAAGTTAAAGTTCGTCGGATTTTCAATTTTTCTACCTTGTTACCCTGCTTAAATTACAATAGGAAAACCATGATGTTATGAAGTGTTTCAGTGTGATATTTACTGATAATTCGCTCTCTCCTAGGCCGCCAATCATTCTCTACAGAGTTTTTACATCTCAAAAACCCCTATGCCATTTATAAAGAATTGCAGGCCTGTCTTTTAACATATTTTCTTCTTTGTCTAGCATATTAAAAGTTTGTATCGGGGGTTTTCTTAACGGCAACAAAAATGCTATCGCTACTCGCTGCTCCGTAACGTCATGTGACGTCAACTTTCTTTGTATTTTTGTTTGAGGACTACTTCACCTCTAGAAGCGATTTCCGATCAATGAAGCTATGTATTGCGTCAAAATTTAACTCGTGAAATGGAGTAACAATTCTTGATTTAAGCATCTAATTTTTTGTTCATATATAGTGCAATTTGTCGGAGATATGACTTTAAACATTGTACATTGTATTGTTTGATATAGCACCAAAATCCGGCGTGCTCCGTGACCCCATTTTCAGAGTTTTAAATCTGAAATAACTTCTAGATGTATCGGAAAATATTGGAAGTTTTTTATGAATTAGTTGGATTTATGGTTAATTCATATCTACCAAATTTGGTTATAATATGACGTTGAATTAAAATAGTTATTTTATGCCAAAGTTCTGCGATATTTTTTGAACGGCCCTCGTACATGCATTTGCTAAATAACTTATGCAAACTATTCAAATTCACTTATCCACGAATTCGTTTACACACAGTTTTTAACTCACCTGAACCGACAATTCAAGTGAGTTTTGTATATCATATAGTGACTCTAAGTGGAAAGGATAACACTTTAAAGCCCAAAAATCATTGGACCTACAGACGGATGGACGGACTGGTTAATTCGATATCAGTATAACACCCCCAACCCCCAACTTTGTTACCAAGTATAATTATGACAAAAGACAAAAAACACCCTGCTCATTCCATATATCCATTTAGTTTCAAATTAATTCGAACAACATTAAAAAAGATGTTTTTCATATGTTTTTATATAAACATTATGTACCAAGTTTGGCCCCACGCTAGTTTCAGGACCCCTACCCCGGTAATCACCAAATTTACAATTTGGTAGAGGCCCTCCTGCTCTACATCACTATGTATTTAGTATTTTAACACATGTGCAGTTGTACAGAAGAGTCTTGGAAATTTGTCACTTTTTGGCAAATTTTCCCCAACCCCTAAGGCTCCTGGGGTGAACGAGTCCTGAAATTTATAATTCATGTGCCTCTTGTCCTAAAGATGCTTCATACCAAATGAAAAGAATTGGAATCATTGTGATCAAGAAGGAAACTACTGGTCAATTGTTAATACAATACATTTTATCACTGACCATTTTGGTCCCATCCTAATAAAAAAAAAACCTACCCCTAGGATCATGAAATTTACATTTATAATAGAAAACTCCCTGATCATTCCAAATATCCATTGAGTTTTAATTTGCATAGATGATGTTTTTCAAATGTTTTACATATAACCTCTATGTTCCAAGTTTGGCCCCAATCTGCGGTCAGAATTCCTGCCCCAGGGACCACCAAATTTACAATGTGGTAGAGGTTTTCCTGCTCTACATCACTACGCATTTAGTTTTTCTCAGACCTCTGCGGTTGTAAAGAAAAAGATTTTTTTAAAATTTGTCACTTTTTGACCCCCCCCCCAGGCCCCAGGGGTGCAAGAGACCTGAATTTACAATTTATGTGCACCTTGTCCCAAAGATGCTTCATATCAAATTTGAAAAAAAATTGGCTGGGAGTCATCAAGAAGATAAAAAAGTTCAAATGTTAACGGCCGACGCACGACGACGGACTAAGACCAATTGCAATAGGCCCGGGGGTCTCTTCCTATATTTTGGTATACACAGACGTCCCGCTGGTATGGGTAACCATTTTGATAAGTTAAATATATCAATGGGGTGCAATTGTCATCAAATTGTTATATCAATGGGTAGAGAATTTGACCTGTCATTACATCAATGATTGGTAAGTTTATCCACTAGAATTCATTCTCTAATGAAATTTGTAATCATGAAATATTATGGCAATTTCCAACAATATAACTAAAACCCGGGTGTGTGCACTTACTTGCATGGGCACCGACTACACATAAAACAGGTCACAATTTTTGTATGAAATATATGATTGGATAAGAATTTACAAAGGAAATATATGAATGGGTATGATTTTTTTTTTAAATATTGAATATATGAATGGGTGGTATTTTGAAAATCCCAGCGGGAGGTCTGTACCCAAAAGTGTACATTGAGGTTCCCTCGGGGCAATAGATCACCTGAGTCTACTCAGGTGACCTAAAATGTCGTTGATATAAATGTTTGTATTAAGGAAAAGCGAACATTATATTGCAAAGAAAATAAGGTTCCAAGTTAATCATATTAGTAGCGTAAAGGATATCAACAGGTTGGATAGTGTCTGATTCTTAATAGGAATAATGAGTTATGTTAACCTTTTCCTCTAGAGAATGTATGTCAAGTTTTATTAACACTAATAGTTATGCAACATAGCATATCAAATTCCAGGAATAGGGTTGTGCTGAAAGTAAACACATCAATACATCTTTATACAGTTATATATTGGATAAAACCTGCGACATTTCCAGTGGAAATGGATCCCACAATTCTTTGAAGCTCGTCTTTTGCACAAGCGTTTATGTACAAGGTATCATCAATCTCAGAGTTTCCCAAAATAAGATGAATGGTTGGTATTTCATTATCCATTGCCATATCCCGAATGTTTGCCTCTAAAGGTACCTTCTGACTGCTGTGTACTCTTAAGACCACGAATTCATGGACTGAAACGGTGTTTCGTATTGATAAAATAAAATATATCGTCAGTGAATAGACAAAATCCATAAAAATATATTGAACGTGATATTTAAATAATCATGATTACCTTCTGAAGTTTTCGTCTGTTCTAGAAACTTATCTTCGTCAAATGCATTGCAAGCAAAAATCACAGGGTGCTCCGGAATATTCTCGGCTTTATGAACTTTGACGTTTAAACCAAAGAAACTCTTGAGATATGCACACACGTTACCTGATTCATCTTGGATTTGATCATTGAAATGAATCTCAACTAGATAAAAGAAAGAAAAAGAACGAATCTTCAAACATGTAATCTCTTTGTTAAATTACCGGCACATATAATGACTATACCCTAAAATCTTGAAAATTAGCCGGATTTGATAATAAGCCGGTCTTGAAAATAAGCTTACGATTTCCTGCACTGCAGAAATTTTGTTTGAAAATAAGCCCTATTTGAAAGTTATCCGTTTTAGTAAGATATTCAACATGTGAAGATTTAAATGTTTTAGAACCAAATATTTAATGCAAATATTTCATTCAATTCGTGTTTTGATATCAAGCATATTGATTATATCAAAATTGTAGACATAAAATAATCTGTGCAAATAACTTATCATTCAAAATATTTAAAATACTGGGTATTTTAAATTATAACCCGTTTAACACGTCATGAAAATTATTAAGCCGCTAATACCGGTATTTGAGTTTTAATATTAAGTCGGCATTTGAAAACAAGCCCCTATTTTCCTACAAAAACTTAAAATAAACCGCGGCTTATTTTCAAGATTTTAGGATATTATGATATATATTGAATAGGCCTCAACCATACCAGATGGGTTTTCGTGCTGGAAAATCTGTATGCATTTTCGAGCTTGATTATTGATGACAAGGTTATCACATATTTCATCTTTCTCCACAATGATATGTACTTGTTTCTGCACATTTAGAGCTTCGCGGACTTTAATAGCACAACTATTCATTTCATCAATACGATGGACAACACACCAAATTGATGATCCTGAAAATCAATATCAAACAGAATGAATAAAAAAATAATACATCGATGGTTTGTTTAATACCAATACCCAACATCAAACAATTAATTAATCATAATTAAGATTAATCGGTAGTTTCTAACCTCCGGCTTAAATTTTACCGTGCGATCTAATATTTCCTTTATTATTAATCAATATTTTTAATTCATTTTATCTTGTATTTTATCTAGGATGATTGTAATATTGGAAGATCTCCCTATCCTAAAATTTTCCAACAATTCCTTGCAAAATTTGAAATTGTGATTAGGGGGTATACTTGTTGAAATTATCAAGTTGAAAAATCTGAAGGGGCAATTACTTTGTTTCGACTACAGGTCAGGCGAGTGTGACCGGTCAGCAGAGGATGCATTACTCCTCCATGGCACCTGAATCCTACTTCACTTTTGTCGGAGGTCCGTGTTGCCTACACTCGAATTTGTATATGTTTTTTGGATTATGATTACGTTTGACACAATGTTAACTTCGCCTTTTTGTAGTGTATGATAGAAAAAAAAATAAAAAAAAAACCAAAAAAAAAAAACAAAAAAAACAAAAAAAAAAAAAAAAAAAAAACCAAAAAAAAAACAAAAAAAAAACAAAAACAAAAAAAAAAACCAAAAAAAAAAAAAAAAAAAAAAAAAAAAACAAAAAAAAAAAAAAAAAAAAACAAAAAAAAAAACAAAAAAAAAAAAAAAAAAAAACAAAAAAAAAAAAACGTGTCAACCTAAGATACAACTCTCAGTAATTTTGCTTTAAGAAATGGTTTGTAAACGACTTAAAGTTCTTTGAAATTTCAGTTTATCGAACATTTTCAGATTTTTGCTTCCTGAATCGGACGTAAATTAAAAAAAACCCAATATTTTCCTGTTAAATATCTGCATTATTTATTTAGAAATACAAAGGTGCATTTTCATCAATATAATCATCAAGTATGATGTGTTTCGGCGCTCTGCATAATAAATATGAGATAATACTTATTTGTGGTATTCTTTTTATTTTTGAAAGAAAAAGGTGCGTGTACTCCATACTGAAATCTGTGTTAAAATGCACGGTTAAGTATGTCTTACATGGTCTTTTTGGTTAGTATACAAAAAGGCGAAGGTAACATTGTGTCAAACGTAATCATAATCCAAAAAACATATACAAAATCGAGTGTAGGGCAACACGGACCTCCGACAAAAGCGAAGGTAGGATCAGGTGCCATGGAGGAGTAAGCATCCTCTGCTGACCGGTCACACCCGCCGTGAGTTGTTTTAGCTATCAAAGTAATGTACCACTATCACCTGCGTATGGTGTGTATGTCTCTTAGTTGATTCGATACGCAAGGGGCATACCATGCGTATGATGATTTTTTTAAAGCGAGACAACTACTACCAAAAGTTGATGTTGCAGGGTTATAACTAATCTCGTTTAAATTCATCATTTCGCAAATTCTACGGTCGCTATAATGACCTAGTTTGCGATTACAAATTATCACTAAGTCATATGTTGACTGATTTTTTTCATACCCTTTGTTAGACTGTACCAGATTTGACGACGGGTAACTTTGTTTCGACTACGGGCTCACGGCGGGTGTGACCGGTCAGCATAGGATGATTACTCCTCCATGGCACCTGATCCTGCCTTCGCTTTTGTCGAAGGTCCTTGTTGCCCTACACTCGATTTTGCATATGTTTTTTGGGACTATGATTACGTTTAATACATTGTTACTTCGCCATTTTATTCTTAAACATCTTTAACATCCCTGTCAATGAGAGGAATATATATCAGGTTTTTTTGCATCAATATTCCATTCCAAAAACTTGAAGAAACACTCACAAACAGAAATGCAATACTGGATCAAGTCATTGTTCAAGGAAGCCCTATATCTGCTCCTTGAGAAATGTTATTTGATTTGAAGGGGGGGGGGGACTTTCCTTATTTTATTACAAAAAAAGCACGACGTGTGAATTTCAAATTCCAGCAAAACTGAAATAAGGAAACTTCTCATCAATCAATAATACCACGAAGCATAACTTTCCAACACTTAACACCACCACCACCGGTACCGAATTCAACGAAATCAAATAATTATACTTTATTAGACCATAGATAACTGCTTTTCAGTAAACACTCAGTTGGAATTCCTTGGACACAAATTGTGCTCTTTAATTAGTTAACTGTTTAAGCAAATTTCATTCAAAAGCTTGTACAGGAAAACAAAAGTCTCTACTTTGGCTTTCAACTAATCATTTAGATATGAATTGGGGAAGTAAACAATGTGTTAAACGTAATCATAGTCCCAAAATCATATATACAAAGTCTAGTGTAGGGCAACACGGGCCTCCGACAAAAGCAAAGGCAGGAGATGCCACTGAGAGTAAACATCCTCTGCGGACCGGTCACACCCCGCCGTTAGCGCCGTAGTCGAAACAAAGCAAACGGAGTACCCGTCGTCAAATCTAGTACGAAATGACGGACTAATAAAGGGTAGGGAAACAAATCAGTCAACATATGACTTAGCGATAATTTGTAACCGTAAACAAGATCATTATAGCGACCGTTGAATTTTCGAAATGATGACTTTAAACGAGAATCGTTATAACCCTGTAGCTTCAACGTTTTAGTTAGTAGTTAGGCTCGCTTTAAAAGGTCCTCATACGCATGACATGTTTTTGCATATCTAATCAACTGGGAGACACACACACCATAAACAGGTGATAGTGGTACATGTACATTACTACATAAAAAAGGAACGTTGACGATTGCAAAGTTAAAGTCATCACGTTTATCATATAATGTGGTTGTCAGTCTGCCATTATATTGTATTTTCTCAAGAACAATTCCTTGGAATCAATTAGGCGGAGCGGATATTTATGATGTACATACACAAGTATATGCAGGTATCACATGCCCGTGCTAGTAATACCTGTACCTGTCTTGCAAAAACAAGAGATTTGCTTTGGAATATATCTAGTCACTACTCAATTTAGATTATGTCTGCTTTGTCCAAAACTATCGAAGTTTGACAACTGATCGGTTAAGTATAGTTCTTCTCTTATCATAAGTTCTCAACTATATAATTTTGATATTCGATTGCGAATAATATACACGGACTTCGAACAAAACTGAATTGGATGCTTGTACACACATATCGAAGTTGGGCGTATGATCTCCTAAAATATCAACTGATGACACAGTTCTTTCTTCTCTCTCCTCTCTTCTCTCCTTCTCACTCTCTCTCTCTCTCTCTCTCCTCTCTCCTCCTCTCTCTCTCTCTCTCTCTCTCTCTCTCTCGTCTCCCTCGTCATCTCTCTCTCTCTCTCTCATTCTCTCTAAAACGCGACGTCCTCAATTTAAGAAAAGTTAATGAATTCAAATGGTTCTTTAAAGCTGACATGATTTCATAAAT
>CAJDSM010047360.1:1773-15533 GCA_903981925.1 Ostrea lurida | reverse complement strand
TATTTTTTCCTCAAAACATCGAACAGATAAACGGGTTGCTGGGGTCACTGGGCGCACTGTCTGCACCGACCCAAAAAATATTCATTTTAAAATTTCTTGAAGTTGATAGACTAAACAGAGAAAAGTTAAATGTTGTCATAATACATTAATTCTAATACATGTAATCTAGATATCTCATCTCATTAAATTACATTTAAATTTCCTTCTTCGCTCCGTTCAACACTTTCAGCGTTTTCCACTAAGAATATAAAGTAAACGTGGAACAATAACGGTCATTTTTTATTTCCGGACTCATTGTTCATAGAAATAAGATACTTTCACAGGTAGTAACCGCCACGAATTTTAATCTTGGCTGAAGATATTTAGGAATTTGTTTTCATATGCAAAATTTCAAGGCGTTAGTAATGTTTGAAAATATTTAATTTGGCCACGTTTACTGATTTTACGGTAAAATACAACGGATTTCGCCAAACGTCCTCGTTGACGTGCTTTTTGACATCACTATCAAATATTACGTAACTTAATGATAGGTGATCTTGCTTGGCCTAGTGTAAAAAACATAAGAAATAAACACAAAAATACCGTAGTTGAAAATCGTATTTCTCGCCGCTAAACGGCTATACCGACCTTGCTTTAATTTTCTATTAAAATGAGTAAGGACAGATACTTCGACATTGCAGGGATGACAGATTAGCGACATTCCATGCTAAACATTTCGCTTATATCTTTGCCTTACAGGCCTGTGTTAAATTTGATGCAATCACTTCCGCTATCTACCAAAAGTAGATTAAAATATGCAATTTTTTTACTTTTTCATCTTAACATTCCTCTTCTTTGGAGAAAATTTGTCCGCACGACTTTGTGAAAGAAATTCAAACTTTGTGGGTTGACAAGACATGTTAAGGAGGGTACATGAAATTAAGTTCAAAAACGTTAAAATTAGTGGCCTTAAAATGTAGAAAACCGGGTTTGTCGGATTTCAACAAAAGTTTACTGTAAGAGTAATTTGATCACCCTGAGTTCATTTTCAGCCTTAACAAAATTGTGGCGCCATTTTCCATATAAAGAAATATTTCAAATTGCTAAAATCTCTATACATGTGTATACATATATCAATTGCGTTCTGGTGTCAATTCATGGTCCATAATTCATTTCAGAGTATGTGCTCTATTTGAATTTTGGACATCTCATCTCAAAAATGTGGTGATTTTAAGCAAATCCTTGTGTTTTATTATTTTTATGATGTTTAGAGCATTTGATCTCAGATATACCAATGCAAATCTCCAAATATTTTACCACCAATAAATGTAATTTATCGTGCAAAATGTTTCGTAGAATTTGCCAATACATTTGAAAGCGTGGGGGAAATGAAATGAATTAATAAATGTATTTCAACGCTTCAGTTTCATAGAAAATCCATGAGTTCTTTATTCTATCTGTCCTTTTATATAAGCAAGGTACATATGTATGTATATGCCAAAATATATTACACCCCTCTTTATGTTATTTTATTTCTACATTGGGCGTCCTTATGATTATAGTATCTTATAATGTGATGGCAAGAACAAGACGTTTCTTCACATTTTCCGTTCCTTTATTTACACGACTTCAGATACGTAATGAATATTAGTGTGAAAAGATAACCATTATTTCCATGAATAATCTGAGCTGCACATGGTTGATTTATTCTGCTGCTAAGAATATCAGTGATACTTTAATTTACAATTCTTCCTAAAAAGATATAAATTTTACACTCAAAACGTTGTAGAAATTTCTGTCAAGATAGACAGCTATTAATTAAAGGTGTACATAATTAGAAGCATATGCTGTGGAATAGAATAGTGTTGAATTGCGTTTGCAACACACGGAACATACCAAGATTTCAACATTTCATTTTTCAATTTATTCCACTTTTTCTTAATTTTCGACAAACATTCTTACGCCTAACAGTATTCTCAATATTTTGATTGCTTTAACAATTCATGCGAAATCAACCGATTATAAGGAGGACAACTCTCAAAGTAACGTGCAATACACTGTATGAGTTGTAGTCTGTTGCTCAGTATCTACAGAAAGATATCAAACAGATTCTACTAAATAATAACATTCATAAACAACCCTAAATTCATATTCCAGTGAAGCCACCAGTCTTATTTGTGACAGACTCTAGTCGTATTCAATGTCTAAACAGGTCAAAGGATGAGATACAAATTCTGCACGCTTTGAATATTATGAAATACGGCTAGTCATTGGGGATGATGGGTTCACGACTTACTTTTTCAAATTATCATTATTTCTCTGGAAAAGAGTTTTAAAAACATCTCAATAGTCCCTGGTATAAAAAACCAACCATCCCCTCAAATAAATAAATAAATTGACCCCGAACTAATCTGCATGGTCAAAATCGCCATTTTTCTCGCGCATGCACGTGTGCTTCATTTTCATTGCATAATGAATAAAGTAAATAAGTTCATATTCACAACATAGGTACATAATATGTTCGTCTATAGTATGGTATATTTGAAATACCAGAATGCATGCGTATGCACGTGCATCATCTTTAGAAGTTTCAATTTTTGAGGACCCTAACTTTTTTTAATTCATGTTCTTCTGATATTGGGGGTTTGGGTATACCATTATACTCTTTACAAATGGTTACGGTTGAACTTACTGGTCATCATGTGTATGTATACTTACTTGATTTTCAAAGGAAAATTTTAAAATCAACATAATAGTCTTATGTTGTTTGATGCAAACGTTATGAAATTTAGGATACAAATACCTATTGAGCGACGCCAACAACAAAACTTATTATTCCCCACATGCACGTGTATACAGAGTGGGAAAAGATAACTCATATGGATGACAATGAAAGTTGACTAAACAGGATAATCACGCACCCCTATATAGATGATTCTGCATGTGAAAAAGTAAAGATAATTTATCATTATTATGCACATTTATATCATTTAATATCAGCTGTCCTTATAATTGATAATAAGCAATTACCCTAGGCGCTTTACAAAAAGTCGAATTATTTTAAGATATATGAAAACCAAACATCAGTGACAATGACAGCTAGACTACAAGCAAAACACACATCAAAAAAATCCATAAATCAAAATCAAATCTTCTAGAGGAATGTAATGATATAAAATGCTGGTTTATTTTTTGTAGTCATATCATATCTCATAAAATTTTAAAAAGCCTAGTTCAGATATTATCAGACCGATAAACTACACAGACCTACAACTATAATAGGCAGTCAACTTTTCACACAGAATCCCGTAGTCATCATAGGTTAAAAGCACTTTTAAAAGTACAGAGTCTTTAGTGAAACCCATTATTCTTCTTCCCAAGATCACTACCACAGCACTAACGATTGATGTTTACCTAACCGAGCAGGTGTTTCTTGGAAGACTTCCACAAGGACCTTTCTACGATGAGTGCATGCAAAAAGCGCCACTGTCAACCAGTAACAACATTGGTATATTTAACAAACGGACAGCTCTTCTTGATTGCTCAATGTCACATGTTGGATGAGTATTACTAATTGGACCAACCGGGATGTCACTGGAGAATAGGCCACGCAGAGGCCTTCTGAAAGTATTTACTAGGCTTTTGTACTGAAATTTCGGGAATAGTAACTCAGTTAGCCAATGTAAAGATTAAAATCGGGGGTGATATGGTCCTGTTTGGAAGAGCGAGGTCACTAGTCGACAGCAGTGTCTGTACATTTGCAGCTTTGTTAAAGACGCTGTTTTAACAGAGTAGAGGAGGTGCATCCGTAGTCAAGGCGAGACATTACAAGTGACCTGTTGATTGTTGACACCGCATCATCGTTATGAAGTTTCTAATTCTTATACCATGTTTTTAAGTTGGAAGTAGCAATTTTGACAGAGATGTTTTATGATGATAGTGATCATCTCGTAAGTCACAAACGGATACAAAATTAAGAGTTACAAACACGGACCCTGAAACATTAGGACGATAGCAGGTGCAAGGAAGATAAACCATCCACTGCATCAAATCAAACGCTGTTGGATTTTTTAAGATCAGGGAAAAACCGGAGTGTATGTAATCCGTAGTCAAAATCAGTGTACAAAGATGTGACTAAAGGTCTAATTATGCCTTTATTACCTACAGGCATTTGCGTAAATATAGTTTGTAAGTAACAATCAAAACTTAATTGAAAAGAGAGCAGGAAAACATTATATCCAATGTGAACTATTTCAGTGACTTGTCCTAGTAAAGCGGTTCTCATTACAGCAAAAGGGGCAAAATCACAAGTACGAATTAAAATAATAAGAAAAATCACGCGAATTTATTTTTTTTATTCATGTGTAGATCACAAAACAATAGTACATCGTGAACCAATAAGCTTATGAGGCGGGACGTGGTTGGAGGCCTGCACATATACCGCATCAACTTTTAAAATCTGATAAATTGGTACAAGCCTGCGTTGAAAATAGTTTCTCACCCCTTCCAACTAAGCAGCCTGGTAGACCCACACAGAGACAATGACAGTGACAGTAGACTTTCATTCTCAGCCAGTAAACATTCTCACAACAAAGATTCCCTTCACCGTCGGATAGGGACGCAGCAGATGACCGTGATGATGTGGTCTGAGGTCGTGGGGGGATAATAAGGATACTGCTTAGCCTATAGTAGCGGGGAGGTGACATGCACGACACGCTCATGTGGGAGTCAGACTACAGAAGAAAAAATCCTTATTCGTGGTGTGCTTCCTGTCTTGAAGATAGACCTCAGACGATACCAGAGAGACGGCCAATGAATAGATATCCCAACCAGGTTACCTGTCTTTATAATCAGCAACATGCCGAGTTTACCCATACACAGAAATCCCCAGAGTCACGTTACACACGCCCCGTTCTTGATTGAGACACACTCTGAACAGGTCAGTACACGATGGAACAGTTGCGTCTGATCCGTCCTCATTCGATAGACTGCTAGCCTCATACTGAAATGAACCGTCACCGCCCTAAAGTGCATGTCAATGGTCTCATTCCTCAGAACGTCTCGCTGTGCAACAGCCGGGCTAACCTCAATGTATAACGTTTGACATTTCAGTGTCTATCAAACGACTTCAGAAACAGACCACCGGGCTCCTCCCTTGATTAGAACCAGATTCCCAAGTAGACAACATGCATGGAACGTGTTCAACTGTCACTACTGTAGATTGACAGATCCAAGACGGAGACAGAACGCACGCCAAGTTCCATACAGAATGCATTCTGAGTGAATAAATAACACCACTATCGTCCATGGTATCTGCTCTACAAGAGTGTCATTCGCCACAGATACACATCACTTTGAAATATGGTCCTCAGTCTTCACCTTGTGGGTTGTTGATATATTATTCAAGCAATGTACCCTGGGAGTTAAGGAAATGGAGGACCCAAGTACCATACTTTCACACTATGTCTTCCGGTCTGAGCCCGAGACTCACCTTTCAGTTACCACATAGGTCCCCGTTATTATTTAAGGGTGATAAATTTTATAGCAATGTAAATATTTAGAACTACGTAATATCGCTCCGGTGCCTGTCTACCGCCACAATCCGATTTCACCTACCTAGTCTCTCACGAACAAAACATTTCATGTGGATACATATCTATAGATCTGAGTTAGTGTTCTTAATACCCGCTATAGACAAGTTGAAGATGGACGTGTTGGATCTTCACTTTAGATAAACATATAGTAAGGGGTGACAGAAAACGAGACGGTGGTTCTAATGGTATTCCACTGTCTCGTGTAATAAGTACCAAAAAGACTAAGATAATGCTACCCCCTTTAAACTGATTAACTCCCACATTAAATACCAAGGCAAAAGGATACTGCCACTCTGATAGCAGAATCAGAGTAATGCACACAATGTCAGTAGAGTTAACATGTTGCAGTTCTCTCCAATATTATGATACATAAACAACCAACTTTCACAAACACCTAGATTAATTGCCAATAAATGTACCCTAATGGGCCTTTCTAGCCTCGGAATTATCGTGATGTTTCAGACATCGGGCATGTCCTTAAGACACGATGTGGCAGAACCCTCTACGGTCACCGAGATTTCCATCGTTGATGACGACTGTAGTAGTCCTACCCACCAAATGAATGAGCGAATGAAGTTTGTTAGTTCTTCGGTTACAATCAAACAAAGAGAGCAAATATTCCATAAGATGTGGGTGGTGATGTTATTGTGAAACCTAAAATCCAACACCACGGCTGTTACTCTATACAGCAAAGACCCAGTCAATTGTCCAGAATGCAAAGATAAATCGCTTACTATTCAAAAACATTCATACTTCTATCAAAATTATTGTATAAACATTGCACAAATCCTCACGAAAGACATTATGTTTTGTTTAGTATGTCGATCTGTAATCATTACTCGCTCTTTATTCTACTAAAATCTCACTTGGGTGTGTATCGTCAGAATATAATATTTGCTGGTTTGGCCTTTAACCATCTGTGAATCTAGAGAAACCAATCCTTGTATTTTGATCTATGAGACCCATAGAAGGGCACACACTGTGTCCACAATAACATTGTCGGAACATTTCATATCTTCTTAATCCAATAAAGCATTAGTGAAGATACGTCATCTTCTGATGTTTCGCAAAACGTATGATCTCATGCCCAACCTCTCACAAACTCGCATAGCCCATTTTACTACAATTAACAACCATTTTAACTCTCCTTCTGGACAGGCACGTTGCTTTGAACCCACGAGTTAAATTTATGTGCATAACAACTAGAACTTTCATGAGATTACTCGCAACCATTTAGTATTATAAAAACCTTTAATAAAATAAATCTCCGTGTTTCTATGCTCCCCATATACCATGAACTCAACGTTTTATGTATACTCGCGTTTATGGTGACTTATTGTCTGTATGTTTCGCTGAAAACTGCAAGATTCCAAATGTGAATGTACGTGTGTGCACAGCCTGGACAACCCCCCCTCACCCCCCATCCTAACTAGTCGTACCTCGAGTCAGCGTGCCTTACCCCTGTATCACAGTGCCGTTTAAAACTTTATATAATGAGTGAGGCGAACATCTCGGGTTTCCCGGTGCCTCGGTCGGGATCACCCATTTTGGTCTTTTCCGCCTATTTGGCGAGATAGATTTCGATAAATCTCTTTCTTAACGGAAAAGGGCTATACGATGTTCCGATTGGCGTCCGTTTGAATCAGTCGCAGATGTTCGATGAGCAAAGCTGACTTCCGGCTTTAATACCTTTTCAGCTTTGAACTGGACGCTTTCATTGACCAGACCATACAACTTTTTCTCTGTTTCAGACATCGCTCGTTAAAAGGTCTCAACCCTGCCATGTAATAGTATGTCTATCCGTTGCCAGCGTAAATTCTAGTTAATGTAACTTTTTGTATTTTTTATTTCCATAAACAGAAGACTAAAACGAGAAATAGTGCACTAATACCCTCGTATACCATCATTAACTCCTACTCAACACAGATTGATAATTTAAACTAAAGCTCACTTTTTCATGTCTCTTGGGTTCTGAACTATCTACATCACTAGCGCTTAAGGTCCGAGGTGGGTAACGGTGCCTATTCATTTTTGACTCGGGTGATATAATTCAGAAGGAACTACAATTTAATCAGTTTCATTTTACTATCTCTGCGTATTCTGTAATCGACAAGTTCCAGGCGCTTATTTACTTTACCAGCTGATCATATATCTTTCGCTATGTGCTAAGTGGACTCTTCTCTCTCTCTCTATTTACTGTTTTTACCGGACTCTCCATACTCCCCACGCTTGATGGCACATTAGTTTCACATGTATAAACTCATCCATGGAGACGTAGCGAACCATGCCAGGTGACAGGGCTGCAAACAATTTAGGCCTCTGGCTCGCACGCCACCTCAGGTGCCTATTGACGGGAGGATTTTTTCGGTTGCCACACCTGCTGTGACACGGGACCTCGGTTTTCCGTCTCTTCCGAAAGACCGCCCCATTCTTAGTACGCCTCTTTCGCGATACGCCAAGGGACGTTGCTAGAGACCTATTCTACCCGGACCCCCACGGGTCTTAGTGCCTATGAGATACAAGAGACCCACAAGTTCTATATCGGTCATTAAGTAACAGTATCACTATACCGGAGCATCTATAATGTATCTCTACCTGTTCTGCACATCTCTGCATATCATTACTAACACATTAACGCGTTTAAAACCCAAGAATCTGTTCTTAAAACATAAATGCTCGTCAGAAAGTACCACACTCAGTGATGAACGGATTTTATCATAAATATAGTATGCAAATTATAGCAAACACTATATTTGGACCCCATAAACAACTGTTCAAAACATCTTAGAACTTCATAATGGAAATTTATAGATCACGGAAAGACAGACCTGTAGAGTTTGTAAACAGTAAAAAAAAATGCCTTGCCTTACCACGGCTTATTTTAGGCTGGACAGTAAATGATAATTAAAATATACCATATCAAAGTCCACATCATATGGCCATATTCAGGCCCTCGGGCCCCATATCACCCTTCGGGGCTTTCGCGGATATCGGACCACTCGGCTGATATGGGATAGATATGGGATTATGGTACTGTATATTCTCTATGTCATCAGCAATTCAAAAATGAAGACAATTAGCACTACGATAATTGGCCTCTTTCCCCGTCTGGAAACAAAACCCTATCTCTGGGATCATAGAAAATCACAACTTTTTTGGTTATAAAGGTTTACGTGTATCTATGTAAACAATGTAAAGGCCCAACATTCAAACAAGATTATTCTACATGTATTTACAATAATTTTATAACCATACAACCGTTCAAATACACAAGTTATGAACCACAGTCCTGGCGTCAGGAACCTTAGCGGCCCGGGAGATCTGGAAAAATTTACAAAACTTTGAGAGGCCTTCCTGCTGTTGTATGTTATTCCGCTGTAAATTATTATTTAATATTGCAGGTTAGGCCAAGAGAACAATTGATCTGAAAACTGGTCACATTAAATTGTTGACCTCTGCCTTTCTACCGAGCCACTTTAGGGGGTACAAGGAGAATGGATTTAAACAAAAATTTTATTTCCGATTAAACCTAAAATATCCTTTTCAAACTGAATATAAGAAGAGAAATATCGAAAAAGATAGTTATTCATAGGAAGGTACATTAAAAACTGTTCGAATATTAACGCAATCGACGACGACTATACGACTGACCCACAGATTTCAAAATGAACCAAAAAAATCGGTGTTGAAACCGTGCCCTTAGCTTACCTTTCGCAAATCAATCAATAGTATGATGCTAGGTTGTGTTGTAGCTATGCCTAGACCACTCCTCCTCCCAAGTTACCACTATCATTTAAGCTCACCTCACACTGTACATAGAAACGTCACCACAAACAACTACCCTCACGTACACTCTGCAGCGCTTCTGAACACAAAATTTATCATTGCTAAAACTGTCCACCTTACCGACGCTACCCCTCCCATCAGTTGTCACGTATAATAGTTAAAGTATTAGAAGCCACAATAGAAGTAAAGCAATAACAGCAGTGATGCCATGACATAATAACGGTAATTAAGCACCTAGGATGTCTAAAAATAATAAAATAACATTGCTAATATACAGAGTCAGCTCTGCCATTATATAACACCCCGAAGCTCGTAAACGAGCCGGTGTCAGTAACAAAAGAGGTCAACAAATAGGCCATCAGAAAATATGCACCAAGATTAAGTTCAGTATAGGTGGAGGATTCTGAAGGATACAGGGAATTAATCGCAGCAATGGACTATACAAAACCTAAGTGATACCCTATCCCCACCTCCCATTTATTGAAATAAAAGATATTTAGACATGGAAAGAAATTGAGAGGGGAAAAGTTCGTAGACGTAAAATACAACCCCTACGCCAAGAACTCGGAATAATATTTTTAGCGAAATCATTTCCCAAGTCTTTATCACAATCCTCCGGCCAAACTCCGCTTTAATACCGAAAATTAAAACTTCTTCGTGCCCTTCGATACAACTCGTCTCGCTCTCTCCATACTAGGATTCGCCTTTAGCAGTTCGGCATCCGATCTGCGCTTACATACCCAAATAATGAAATACGCTGTAGTTACTTTGAAGGAATTTCTTCTTGACAAACTCACACTTCTTTAGTAATTCTCTCTTATGTATAATCTCTCATTACCTTTGCTTACCTCTGATTACCGCAACTCAAGCACAAGATAATCTATTGTCATTTCAATTACATACACTGCCTTTTCAGTCGCCCGACAATAGATGTGTAAGTGCCAGCGCTTATGAAAAGCTTGTACCTGCTCCGCTACCTTAAACAGAAGCTCCTCTATCAGACCACTCACGTTAGGGCCAGAATGGATTTGTTATGTCCTAATACAGGAAGAGGTGTAGACAACCATAATACTTATTTGATACAGATGTGTGCCATAACCGGAAGCGTCACAATGAGGCTCAAGGATCACCTCACGTAGGTAATAATCAATACGAAAGATCAAGCTATAGGTAACGCTCAACGTGAAGTGCACTCCACCTTGTCTATCAAACGAGTGAGAAGGGACTAACGTCATTTACAAGGAACCTCAGATCAATCTAAATCCTATTAATGGGAAACTACAATACGTTTAAGTTCTAGCAGGGGTAATATACCATGGACCCCTTGATTAGCACCAGAGGTGATGGGATTTCAGGTGCCAAGGAGCAGAGTTCAATGGCGGATGCACGTTTATCTAACTGTGGGTACTCTACAGGCTTTGAGCCCATTAGTCTTACGAATCAAGGTAAGAAACGGTGGTGCAGTATTATGCCTCTTCGCTGGTGATTCACACGCCGACCTACACTGATAACCAAAAATTAGATAGTCCTGAAAGCATGATCAGACCAAGCCACATGACCCGAGAGTGAGACAGCAGATTGTATCTCGCAAAACTAGGATGAGTTGATTTCTCGGTGGAGAGACAAAATATACCGCGTCACACTATGATATTCTCTATAGATAAGATAATGGGCTGAGCCTCTCAAAGAATGAGTGAAGACATACCTCCGCAACCCCACTCACGTTTAACGACTTACCAATATACTTTCTTGTTACGTACTGACAAGGAAAATATACCTTGACGTCACCACGGTATATTTTGTTAAAACTTTAATAATATGCTTTTCAAACTTTTGACTTGTGAGTTAGTGTCGCAGGGCTATTGGCTCAAGATATAGCGGGTGAGTGTGGGTATATTATGCTAAAAGTGCTCAAACGAGCCTCAGATGACGCTCAATTCGTAGGTAGCATAAGTACAGAGTATAGCTCCCCAAGATAAGTGTATGGCGACAAATCGGAGATCACCAGATTTTAATTAACGATCACCTATTCTCTATATACGAGAGATTCTTTTTTTTAAAAAGGAGCGGGGGAACAACCGATTAGGTAATACAATAAAAATTCTACCTATCTATACGTGTGTACATAGTAAGGGATGACACAGGGCAACAATAAGGGACATAGGGGTCAGAGCGCACTTTAGATTCTTAGGTTGAACTCATCGTTAAATACAGCAGGACCACAAATTATCAAGTTTTGAGATCTTGAACCATTGCCACAGATTACACATCTGACGAGCATTACACACTAAATTAAGAGCTAATAATTGAAGTAAGACAAATTAAACACATATTATAAGAATTAGACAACATCCAAATATCTCGAAATTAGTTTGCTCTCTAAAATATAATTACAGTGACTATGAAAGTGTGATATATATTCAGGATAATGCTAACTCATTTAAGCCTTTTTCCAAAAACACGATTAGGCTAAGAACATATTCAGATGACAAATGGCTCTTGATAGAATGAGGAAAGTAGACGACCAATTGAGTGGAATTTCCGGATCTACGCCCGACTATAAGGACTTACCTAGATAAAATAGGTTAAGGCAACGAGCTCTCCTAGCCTGCTGATGGATGAACAGTCGGCATTTGTCTCTCTAGGTATGATACAACACCAGAGCTAGTCTTACGATGAATGTGACTTATAGTACGCCAAGGTATCGCGATAATGATAGGGAGCCACCTTCAATATAAACATATATAGAGATCCCAAAATAATAAGACGAAGACAAATACCACTCCCTCCCCATAGCCATCTGAGTCGCGATAATAGTAGATTCTGTTACAGATTTGATATTCTATCGCTATATCTCACTTGAACTGGATAGAGCAAAGCAAAGACAAATTCGAATGATGAGGTGTGTGGATCTCAACGTCTCTCGTTAAAGTGTCTCGTAGGCCACAGTGGAGTTTTAATTTTTTAATCCCATATATCCGAGATAACAATGTTTTTATGGAGGCTCAGTCAACTTGTCTTGAAGACATAGTGTCTAGAGGAAAAGTTGACGTTAGACAAATCGGGATTACGTGAGTTTTCGAAAAATTTGGACACTGGCGTCTGAATCGGTGTAGTAAATTATTATCCTTGAGTGACAGAGGGCTGCGAGTGATGAAAAGAATAGAGAATGTCTCCTGTGTTCGTCTCCACGCGGGTATGCCACAAGCCATTTCAATACAGGTTGTTTTCAATAGATTAGAAAATGACGCTGTTGGTCTTAGGACCCTATTATAATACTGTCATTTTTTCCGCTTCAGGGGAAGTGTGTAAGGGTATAGTGTTTGACATGTAATATTGTAAGTCCCATGGAAGTGGCGAAAAATCTGTGCAGTGTGATTATTACTATACATCAGATAGTGTAGCGGGTCACCAACCTTATTACATAGTGCACTCCCAAAATATATTTTTTCACTGGTTATCGAATCCCTACAGTAGAAGCTTAAAGCACTTCAAGTAATATTTAAAATAATCTATTAATATTCCATTTTTTTGACGAGCTGCAATGTCCTAGCAATTTTTTTGTTTCTTACTCTGTGCTAAACTCGTAAAACGAAAACAATATTATCAATAATTCCACTCTCAATAAAATTCTACGAAGGAAGAGTCTATCAATGAGTAGTTATATGTATACGTATAAGCAGAGGATTTACGGATTCTAAGCTATCCCAGGTCGTCAATGTTGCGCTGATAACAAGTCGCGGATAGTATAAAAAACAAACCAAGACAACGCGGATGAGTTCGAGCGCATTGGGCGAACTGGGCTTGGGCAAATGTATAACCGTAGTACCTCAGTATTTGACAAGCTGTTAGAGGAATTCAGGGATAAATACTTCCGAAATGACATATAGGTGATATCTCATACCAACGCCACCTGTCGAGCATTTAACTGATGTATTTCCAAGCAAAACTCGAGTATAAGACTGCTGCTTTGCTAGAGTCAGGTAAACTGAATGTATTTAATATTGCGATTAGCGGACGCGCTCTCGCTAGATACAAGAATGGCAATTTACTCCCCACCTGAATATCCGGAGGCCTCTATGCGCAGACTCTGCGAGATGACTTCGGACGTACGACGGCTCCTTGGAGCCGTTAGATTGACGGTATACACAAACTAAGTATGATAAAATAAAATAGCTCCAAGTATATTAGAGTCTGCTGCTTTCGTGCTCCGCTCCAACCTAATTTCGTCTGACACCATACGTTTTACCGAGTAGCTACTAACGCATCGCTTATGTGCGCGTTCCACTCGAAGCTAGTATGTGAAATTCAATAACTATATTACGTAATCATGATCGTTTAAAGTGACAAATGTGACATGTTTTTCACTCGTAAGTCTGTCATCCAAGCTAGCTTCTCGAG
>CAJDSM010047356.1:2761-12820 GCA_903981925.1 Ostrea lurida | reverse complement strand
GGGTACAAGTCTGCAATACATGTAACTATAATAGTTCATGAGAATGTAAGGCAAAGATAACGAACAGTGATCAATCTCGTAAGTCCCAAATAGAATACAAAAACAAGGGTTGGGCAAACACGGACCCCTGGACACACCAGAGGTGGGATCAGGTGCATAGGAAGAGTAAGCATCCCCATTTGACCGGTCACACCCACCGTGAGCCCATAGTCTTGATCAGATAAACAGAACAATCTGTAGTCAAATTAGTGTGTGAAAAACGGCTTAACAATGGCTACGAAACGTATCAGACCACATTTGACTCAATCATGGTAGGTCATAGTGGTAAACTAAATTGTTATAACGACCATAACATTTACGAAATGCTGCCTTTAAACGTGACTGTTGAAATGGAAATGGTATCAGTTTGGAACTTAATCTTTCTATGTTACTGAAGGGATTATAATAATTATTATAAATATCCTTCTCTATGTCAATTAACACCAAATTGGATTCATTAACTTTGACTAAATCACCATTTTAACCGCTTGATAAAGCAGATTTGAAATACATATTTGACTTTAAAAACTATTTTTACTTGTGGCTATTGCTTCAGCTTCCAGAGTCAATGAAATTCATACTTTATCTTTGGACGAAGATCATTTTAGGATAGAAAGGAAAGGAATAAAGATGTTACCAAATATCGAATTTCTTGTAAAAACAAACATTAAATAGGCAATGAGAGCCTCATTTCGTGCCTGCCTTTGAATCCTATGCTACTGATTTAGAAGATTTGAAACTTTGTCCTTGTCGTGCCCCTAAGCAGTACATATAAAGAACAAAACTATTCGAAGTCAAACAGGTAATTTGTAACATATCAACAAAATAACCACAAAAAGCCTCAAAAGATACCACTGCAAGATGGATTGTCACTATGGCTCGTTATGCTTATGAGAACGCAGAGTCAGAAACTCAGAAAATTGTTTAGAGCTCATGGCATTAGACGATTATCGATGTTTGGATATGGAGATGTACGCTGATTGAAAAGGTGATTTCTTGTGATTAATTTATGTTTATGTAGAAAAAAATTCTAGTGATTGATATCTGTTTAGATATGGACATTCCTTGTCTTGAATCTAACCCTAGGTATTAGGATTTCTGGACTAAATGCATGCTTATTATATATACACGTATTTCTGGAAATGTGAGCGGAGACGCACCATTAGACTTGCGCATATTAACAATAACAGTAACATGATAAGATCCTTCACAATTTCTATAAAGCGGAAGAAAGAGCAACTTTGTCAATATAAATATTTATTCAACATCCCATTCATTAGTGGTTAAATTCTACACAACATCACCACGATCACAGATGCATGCGAGATATCTAGCTTTCGATGTCGCTGGATTCTCATCTCAGCAAAACATTTATGCTTCATTTCTCATCAAAACATTAACAATATCATTGCAACCATATGACGAAGCAACAACTAGTGGTATAGACTTTTCATCGCCATCAAATCTGTGATTTATACATTCAGGTTTCACGTGATCTAGCACTAGAGTGACCATTTCCACGTTACCACTGGCACAGGCTAGTGATAGACAGATAGCCTGGGATTCCAGGTCCATAGTGAGCATGATTTCGGGGGATTCTGTAGTGCTTACGTCACAAACAGGAATGTCCTTATTCTCGAGTTCACTGATGGTCTTGCTGTTGACGAGTTCAAGAACACTAGACAACAGATGCACGTGCCCAAATCCAATTATCCAATACAACACCTTGAACACGTCGCGATTTAAGAGTTTGAATTTCCAATCCGATTCAGATACTTCCTTTAATTTTCTATTTGTTTCTTCATATAACGACTCGCAGAGTATATCATCACAAAACAGTGTCTTTATTTCATGGAGAAAAATATCTCTGCATGTCTTACGAAACATGGAAACAAAAATATTGGATTTCAATAGATCACAACTAAACACCTCATACAAATGGAAACGCCTTATATCACAAAGCACACGACTAACCAAAACAGGAACATGACTTTCTGGTAAAACAATGTCATTTTCATTAACGATTTGCCCATTCTCATTAAATGCAATAAACTTGTAGATAAAGCTGGGAGGGGCGTGCTTGATTAGACATTCTGGAAATTCTTTTCCGAAATGAACTGCAACAATTTCGAACAGTCTGTCATTTATGAAGGAAAATTTACCGTCTGTGTCCTGCATTAGATAGGACCCCACCAATACTCCCAATGCGTCTCTAAGTTTCCAATCAGACGTTCCCTTGTTCAATCTACAGCAGTTGTAGACATCTGCCAAAACTGTTGTGTCTAAATCGTCTGATGAGGCACAGTTATTTCTCATGACACAGTACACCAGAGATGCGTAATGCATTTTCTTCAATTCTCTTATTTTGTCCAACTCTGAGGCTAAACATTGATACGGGAAACGAAAAAACTGCTCACCCATTTCCTGACATTTTCCATCTGTTGAAAACATCCAACAAAGCAGAGGAAACATTGGCCATGAGTTGGACAAACACAAATTCTGAAAATGTTGTTTACAATGAATCCTAAGCATGACATTTCTGTCTTCATCGGTCAACTGATTTTCTTCATCACTTAAATCAATAACATGATCAGAACGTGTAACAAAGCTATTCAGCGGTTTTAATTCTTTCATAACAACACACCTACATGTCATCAACAATTTTGATCCTGTTTGAAGTAAACTGAACTCTCTTTCTGACTTTGCCAACCAATTGTTATATAAACCCTTGTCAAGACCATGTACTCCTAAAACATCATCTACTACAAATACTTGTTTAACGCCGAGGTTTCCACAAATGATAATCTCATCAATTAACGACACCGGGAGGATTTCAAATCCTGTGTTAGCGAGGTGTAACGCGACATGCCTGATTAGAGATGTCTTTCCAGTTCCCCATCCGCCAGTGACTGTCACGTAATTCGAGTTTTTCATTTTTTCAAGGATTACTTGATAGCTATGGGTTTCTGCGAAGAACCTGTCATCTTTTCGCCATTTATGCAGCAAATTCTGATATTGTTCTGCAGAGAGAGAAAATAAAAGAAATGCATGATAAAAACAACTTATAATTTTAAGACTGAGGATTTTTTGTTTGAATATTCATCATGTAGTAAACAATATCAAAATCAAGTATCCATTAATTTGTCAAGAGTTTTTCAAATTAGAATGTAATAATTTTATTATGAAGAATGTGATAATGGTAGTTTACAAGTGCATATGTTAAAAGGACAGTAGCGAAATTGAACTACAGATATGCGAGCCAGTAAAGCGATACCTTACCCACTGAACCATACCAACTGATAAATACAAAAACATCTCAAAGCATATCAACTGCCAGCTTGTGACGAAGCGTCATAGAAAGTATAGATATTGAGAAAGTGAGTTACCCCAAAACACATCTGAAATCATTGCATGTAAAGAACCAATTTGCCATAAATTACGATACCATATGGTGTTGGGCCAATGTTGCGCTCCCAACGCCAATCGTAACCCGATGGTACAACCTTTTAACAATGTTGGCCCAACATACTCTTGCTATCTGGGGTATGATATGTCATCCAGAATTAAGATTAAGACTGTAACCATGAAAGTCTCTAGATGGAGTTTTGTGAACCTTTTAGATTTGGTGGAATGTGATGAGTAACAGATTTTTCTACGTCCCGAACTCTTTCTCGTAATGCTGCCAGATCCAGTCGCAAAGAGTGTCTGGTTGAACAATCCAAGACCTTATCTTTCAGGGAATCAACCGTTGTGTCTAGTTGACCGTTTCCGAGTCTCTTTATTACCTTAATTGAGAGAAAGGTAACAAGATAATCACAGAATGATGCTGATTTATTGAGTTGTATTCTTTAATCGTATAAATTGTGTCACTTAAATACTGACAAAGTACGTGATAACAGCTACATGATTTATTAGCATAATGTAAAATAATTATATATCCCAACACTATACAGCTTACTCCACTTATAATGAAATCGCTTAATTTGAAATATCGTTTATATTGAAATAAAAGTAAATCCACAACTGCAGTCTCTCATTAAAAAATTCTTTGCAAATAAAATTCGATTAATTTGAAATCGCATAATATATTGAAATACCGCTTATATTGAAACCAATCCTCGGCCCGCTGAGGTGATGATATGCAGTTTCTATAACGGTTATATTGAAATCCCTCAGCCGAGTTATCGTCACGGTTGGTAACACTAATTACACAAGCAAGTACAAGGGTTCGTGTTTCACTGCATTCAAGAGTAAGTTAACACTGGGGTATACCAACCTTCACAGCTTGGAGACGTATATTACCAATTCAAAAAGAATTTATTTAAATATTTACATCGTAACACCAGTCATACACTTTGTACATTATATCTTCAACCAAAACAGTGGCAGTCCGTTAAGGTTCTAGTATTGTAACATCTTTCAAGCATTAAAGAATATGTGAAAACATAATTCAACTAACAAAAGACAGGTAGAGCATTTGTAGTTTTTATAACAACAAAAAGGCGAAGTTAACATTTGTCAAACGTAATCATAATCAAAAAAACATATACAAAATCGAGTGTAGGGCAACACGGACCTCCGACAAAAGCGAAGGTAGGATCAGGTGCCATGAGGAGTAAGCATCCTCTGCTGACCGGTCACACCCGCAGTGAGCCCTTAGTCGTAATAAAGTAAACGGGATTACCGTAGTCAAATCTAGTAGGAAAATGGCAGTGTAAAGGCAAATATAACGAACAGTGATCAATCGTAAGTCCTAAATATAATACAAAAACAAGAGTTGTGCAATCACGGACCCCTGAACGCACCAGAGGTGGGATCAGGTGCCTAGGAGGAGTAAGCATCCCCTGTTGACCGGTCACACCCGCCGTGAGCCCATAGTCTTTGATCAGGTAAACGGAACAGTCCTAGTCAAATCAGTGTGTGAAAAACGGCTTAACAATGGTTATGAAACACATCAGACAGCAATAGAACTCAATGATAGGTCATATTGGTAAACTGAATTGTTATACGACCATAGAATTTACGAAATGCTGCCTTTAAACGTGACTGTTGAAACCCCTGCAACAACAACTTGTCTGTAAGTATCTTGCTTTCGATTCAAAAAAACTGCGATATATACATGTGACTCAATGGCTGGTTGTATTATTATACCGTCCATAGAATTTGTGAAATGCTGACTTTAACAATTTGTTTGAACGTAGTCTGCCTCAATTCAAAAACTGATCGCATGCAGAACAAGCTCTTGCATATTAAATAAATTGAATACATAGACACCATATGCAGGTGATGATGAAATGTTGTCACATAGATATGGGAAGTTGACAATGGAAAAGCTGTATAGAACCAGAGTGGGCGACAACCAATTGCAATAGGGCACCTGAGTTTACTCTGGCGACTTTAAATCACCCCCAGAGTTTTTCACATCTGAGTATTCTACTAAACATACATGTCAATGACAAACTAAGAACTCGACTTCATAGGAAATGAAGTGACTTCAATTTCTCCATCGTCAGCTTTACATAAATAATTTATCTATCAATATTGTATTATCACCTTCAAATGGTGTGCCTACTATTGATTTTTAAACCCCGGCAGGCTACTGGAAGTAAGGGGTTATTGTAGGGGTTCTTTTGTCGCGTTTTAAAGTCAAGATTTTGTAATTCTATGACCTCTAAATATACAGATATATTCTTTCAGTAGGTTGTATGCTGTCTATATCATTGTTAAGCCATTTTCACCATATTGGTTTTCAGTGACTCCGTTTTTGATTGCAATATGAGATTCAAAGCAAATGCGGCTGGTAAACTGGGTATACTTACTCCTCCTAGGCACTTTATCCCATCTCTGGCCCATGTTTTGCCTTACTCTCAGAGGGATGCTTTATCCTCCAATGGCACCTGATCCTACCTTCGCTTTGTCGAGGTCCGTGTTGCCCTACACTCGATTTTGTATGTGTTTTTTTGGACTATGATTACGTTTATACTTTGTTACTACTGTCGCATTGTTAATATTCTCAATTATGGAGCTGTAGAGAGTATATCTGTAAGTATTAATCGTTATCATGGCAAAGTACTTCGGCTTAATGTTGTCATAGAGTGCCTTCACAAATGCTAGGTTTCAGAATCAATAAGTGTGTTTTAATGTTCTGTCGAACCCTTTTCCTTCCTGTCATTGATTTTTCAATATAAACAAACTACATGACCGTCGTAGTGAACCGCGACTACCTGTTTTAGCCGCTATAGGCTTATATATTGGTCGAATAACACAAATCTAACTGTTTTAGCGGCTATAGGCTTACATAATGGGTCGATGAACACAAATCTAACTGTTTTAGCCGCTATATAGGCTTACATAATAAGTCGATGAACACAAATATAACTGTTTTAGCAGTTTCCATTGATGAGAGAGTTTAGTCTAAATGGTTAATCATCATGTCATTAAATCCAAACTACATTTGATTGATTTATCATTCCACACAAAACCATCTGATTTAGCCGCTCTAACTTTTATATCATGGTCATACGACTCTAACCGCTGTTGTTTTATGTATACCTCGCTTAACTCCTTCCACTTTTTCTCAAACTCGTCATCGCTGACTGACGGTGGACAATGACTGAGAGAGTTTCGACATATCCGGACTCGTTCCAAGTCATCAGCGGGCTCTATATCTGAAGGATCTGGTTCTTCTCCCCAGCCTTTCGTTGGTTTCGGAACATCCGTTGTATTCCGTATGATCTTATAGAAAAGAGTGATGTCAAACTTTTCTGATGTCACTGGATTCTCTGTAACATTTTAAAACAAGAATAGTGATGAAATACATATAAATCATATCGTACACCTTTTTCTCTTCAAACTAAGATATTCTCACGCATATTGCTTGTACTTGATTGGTCGCAATGGTTTGATGGTTTGAGCACTTATTCCATGACGGAGGGCCTAAGAGTCGAGCTTCGCTCATGTCTTGTTTACATCAAACCAATAACGTCAAAATAGGTCATGTGCTTCTTCGCCGCCAAAAGGTTGACATATAAATGTAAAAACCACGATATTTTTAACGATAGCGTATGCACTGAGCTTCTATATTACAAAAACATTAACACGATAAATAGCCTTTACTGCTGCAATCTTGATCGCCATGTATACATGTAGGTCTAATTGTAGATACTTTACCTACACGATTACGAGGAAAGTCTACAAATAAAGAAGTTTGATTTATTATCAATGCAATTCGTTATTTCGATATCTTTATTAAATGGTGTATGTTTTGAATCTACAGGAAAAGATGAATATAAGGTACAGTGATCAATATCGTGAGTCCAAATACAGAATACAAAACAAAAGTTGGGCAAACATGGAGCTCTGGATACATTAGAGGTTAGGTGCCTACGAGGAGTAAGCATACCCTATCGACCAGTTACACCGTACCCACCGTGAGCCCATTTTCATGATCGGGTGAATGAAGTGGTCAAACTCATTATATAAAGGACGGCTTAACATTAACCGTGTTTTAGTACTATAAAGTACATGTAACTGAGTTTATATTCTTTCATTACCATGTCGAGAGGCAACACAATTCTAGCAGTATTTACGGACTTCCTGTTGTTTCAACGAATGAATAGTAAATATTCATCAACAGTCACGTTTAAAGGCAACATTTCGTAAATTCTATGGTCGTATAACGATTTGTTTAAACCAGTTATTACCTCACATTGAGTCAATTCTGTATGATGTGTTTCATAGCATATGTTTAACTGTTTTTCACATATTGATTTGACTACGATTGGTCGTTTACCTTGATCAAAACTATGGGTTCACGGCTGGTGTTGCCGGCCACAGGGGATGCTTTCTCCTCCTAGCACTTTCCCACCTGTTTGTGTCCAGGGTCGTTATTTGCCAAACTTCTTGTTTTTGTATTATAATTTGGGACTCATGCGATTGATCACTGTTTGTTTCTTTGGCTTTAATTTCTCGATTTACTGGTATTTTAAAGTATGGCTATGTTGGGCAAATCAAATTCAGCTATTTTACCTGGACAACACGTTTTTGTTCACGCTACAGTTCTTGAAAGGCTTTTTTTCTTGTGTCGTTTTAAAGTGTTTCTCTAATTTTCGGTGGTTGAAATATGGTAATCGACCAGATTCGCACTGGGGCCGTCCATGCATAACAATGGGCAGCAACGAATATCGAGAAATTGTCCTCTTTCGGGAAGGTCGCAACAGTGATCTGAAAGTGGGATTAAGATTTTAGGTTAATATTTTAATATAAAGGGCAATGGACACGTTTGAGCATGAAAATGTTTACATTTTAGAATTTTCATTTTAATGTTTCAATGCTCATTTTATGGTATTTTAATGGTCAGCAAAAAATTTTGAACGTCATTTGTTTGGAGTTGCAGTGGAGATACAGCATTCCAATTCTTCAACTATGTAAAAAGCCTCGGATCATGTTTTTATTTACCCTACATTGAATATGCTAAGGTAATACGTCCATTTAAATTACAAGTTCATCTTGAAACAGATTAAAGACTTTCTAGTGTTTCTCAGTCTAGTTTTGTTTTAAACAATGGGTATTTTCTGTGAAGCAATATTTATTAATGTAACAGGTCGGGACTTGTTTCATTGCAAAGAATTGTAAGTCCTATCACTTGAAACTCAAAATGACGTTGCAATTTTTGCTCACCATAAGAATACCATGAGTGAACAATGTAAACATTAATGAAAATTAAAATCTAAACATTATTAGCTTTCAAAACGTGTCCTGCACTTTAGGGACCTCTCTAACAACTGCACACAAAAGGTAGTATTTTAAGCAATTAGGAGCTATCTGCCCTTAGATTAATTGTCATTTTACAGTAATTTTGGTGGGTATTCACAAATTCTTATCAGTCAAGCATTTATTCATGTCAGTAGGTAAGCATAAGTTAACTGGACTCTTTTATTTGGGCATGTTTTGGTTTTCATTGAAGTGAGCATGGTTATTTCTTTTTCATCAACACTTCATATCTTTGAATTTTTTCCTGGGGGTATAAATGGCACTACATATTAAAAACTACTTAGTTACTAATATAACACCTTACTGTGGATTTAATTTTCTCAGTGTCTAAAAATTTTATTAGTGTATAAAGGGTCCTAAACACAAGATTTTTTGTCTGTATTCCATTTTCAGTAAACCGTTTCATCACAAAGTTAAGTTTTGTACAACATTTATGCCGAAAATCGTAAATCCAGGTGGCATATGAGATATATGGTGTTTTTCGTATACCGAGCTAACTAGTATTTGCTGATTTGCGTAAATGAATATTGTAATAGGATAAAGACAATGATGATCAATTTTCATGGAATGTCATTATTTTGGGGAGACTTATTTTTTTATATTCAAGAAGCAAAATTTGGACAGAACCACAAAATTTTGGCCGTTGTTCTTCAACTTCATATAGGTATAATAGATGATGTTAACTCAATTAACAATCATAAATTTCACATTATTGTTCCATGTTGATTATATCCCGGGAAGTAACTGCTGATATAAAGGACACCGACAGAATCTGACATATCTCTTCATATTGATTTTACTTAAAATTTACTCGCTAATGGCAAGACTGGAAAAAAAAAAAACAACCTATAATAATATGATGATAACTTTGCAATGTCAACTTTCCCTTTCTATGTCGTAATACCACTATCACCCTGCTTATGGTGTGTGTTCTCCCAGTTTGATTTCGATACGCAAGAGCATGATTATGCGTTGAGATTTTTAAGCGGGTCCAACTACCACAAAAAGTTGAGTGTTGCATGGGTTATAACGATCTGTTTAAAGTCGATATCTCGCAAATTCTACGGTCGCTATATTGACTTTCTGTTTGCGATTACAATTATACTAAAGTCAATATTTTGACTGATTTTGTTTCATACCACTTTGTTAGACTGTGTCTTTCCACTAGAATTTGACTACGAGTATTCCGTTTCTTTTGTTGAACTACGGGGCTCACGGCGGGGTGTGACCGGTCGCAGCGGGTGCTTA
>CAJDSM010047351.1:13643-25461 GCA_903981925.1 Ostrea lurida | reverse complement strand
AAGAAGAGAGATTGCATGGTACGACGTTATGTAACCATCCCTTCTCTCAGCTTTTACTTGGCATTTTTCAGACCTAGTTGTTATAAAAACATTGAAGATATGTTCTCTACCACAAGTACTTGGTTTAGTTTTATTTCATCTGTATCCATGAATTACTGTCTCTATGATAATAACATATTTTAAATCGATATTCTTTATTGTAGCTGAAGCTCAAAAGATGGAGAAGGTGTCGTTACAACACATCCAAGAACTGATCCGACGAGTGGACGGAGGTGCTAGGATTGTGGAGAATCCTTTGTGGATCACCAGTCCACATCATTGTATCCACTCTCTCCAAGGTAATCTGGATTTTACAAAATCACCAACAAAACCAAGGAAAAATTGCAAGATTTGAATTAAAATTCAAAGTTCAAAAAAAGATTGCACATGATTTTAAAGCTTATGTGGACATCTTCTCTTCAGGATCAACAAATTCAATTAAGGGGTATGAGTTTCAAACAACTGTCCACTCATGCAGCAGGAAAAGAGGTACAGTGGGATCCTACATGTAGTTGCCCAAACATTGTGAACTTGTTGTTTTGTTGATTGTATTGTGTATGCGTATTAATATGTTGCTGTATTTGATATTTAAGATGTTGCCTCTTTAATCACCGCCTGATCACTCGCTATCTGGATGACAATGCCACCATTGATTGCCATCAGTAGCAGACTACGAGAAGTTTGTCCATCACTGTACAGCTCAGATGATGCCACATGTTCAAAGGTTAGTTACGTAGAAGTTGATTGGTCAACCAGGAACATGGATAGCCAGAATGAAGTGATTTGTGTAAAACTGAATATCATATCTTTTTCAGGCAAATGAGCTCCTGCAAGCTGCCAAAATCAACAAAAATCAGAATGAGAAGATGACACAGCTAAATGAAGCCCTAAAGTAGGTATCAAAGACACTCAATAATTCCTTTGCAATGCTTTCTATATCAGATTGAAGATGTTTGAATCTAGGTCGCCCAAATCACTCGGGTTACTTATTGCTATTGTTCTTGCGACCATCATGCTCATCATGCAGCATCCATACTGCATTGACAATTGATGTCTACATCACAGTATGTTCAATAACTGTCATATTTACACCTATATAAAGAGGTGTATGATATGTATAAAATCCATATTACCAAAAGGTGTCTTACATGTATGTTCAGATATGTATGCTAATTGTCGACATTTACAGCTATACAAATGTTCCGATTAATGTATGCTAATGTCGACATTTACAGCTATACAAATGTTCCGATTAATGTATGCTAATTGTCGACATTTACAGCTATACAAATGTTCCGATTAATGTATGCTAATTGTCGACATTTACAGCTATACAAATGTTCAGATCATGTATGCTAATGTCGACATTTACAGCTCTAACAAATGTTCAGATTAATGTATGCTAATTGTCGACATTTACAGCTCTACAAATGTTCAGATTAATGTATGCTAACTGTCAACATTACAGCTCTACAAATGTTCAGATTAATGTATGCTAATTGTCGACATTTACAGCTATACAAATGTTCCGATTAATGTATGCTAATTGTCGACATTTACAGCTATACAAATGTTCAGATTATTGACAGTTAGCATACATTAATCTGAACATTTGTTAGAGCTGATAAATGTCGACATTAGCATACATGAATCTGAACATTTGTATAGCTGTAAATGTCGACAATTAGCATACATTAATCGGAACATTTGTATAGCTGTAAATGTCGACAATTAGCATACATTAATCGGAACATTTGTATAGCTGTAAATGTCGACAATTAGCATACATTAAATCGGAACATTTGTATAGCTGTAAATGTCGACAATTAGCATACATATCTGAACATACATGTAAGACACCTTTTGGTAATATGTGTATTTTATACATATCATACACCTCTTTATATAGGTGTAAATATTGACAGTTATGAACATACATGTGATGTAGGACATCAATTGTCAATGCAGTATGGATGCTGCATGATGACGCATGATGGTCGCAAGAACAATAGCAATAAGTAACCCGAGTGATTTGGGCGACCTAAGATTCAAACAATCTTCAATCTGATATAGAAAGCATTGCAAAGGAATTATTGAGTGTCTTTGATACCTACTTTTAGTGCTTCATTTAGCTGTGTCATCTTCTCATTCTGATTTTTGTTGATTTTGGCAGCTTGCAGGAGCTCATTTGCCTGAAAAAGATAGAATATTCAGTTTTACACAAATCACTTCATTTCTGCTATCCATGTTTCCTGGTTGACCAATCAACTTCTACGTAACTAACCTTTGAACATGTGGCATCATCTGAGCTGTACAGTGATGGACAAACTTCTCGTAGTCTGCTACTGATGGCATCAATGGTGGCATTGTCATCCAGATAGCGAGTGATCAGGCAGGTGATTAAAGAGGCACACATCTTAAATATCAAATACAGCAACATATTAATCACGCATACACAATACAATCAACAAAACAACAAGTTCACAATGTTTGGGCAACTACATGTAGGATCCCACTGTACCTCTTTTCCTGCTGCATGAGTGGACAGTTGTTTGAAACTCATACCCCTTAATTGATTTTGTTGATCCTGAAGAGAAGATGTCCCACATAAGCTTTAAAATCATGTGCAATCTTTTTTGAACTTTTGAATTTTAATTCAAATCTTGCAAGTTTTCCTTGGTTTTGTTGGTGATTTTGTAAAATCCAGATTACCTTGGAGAGAGTGGATACAATGATGTGGAGCTGGTGATCCACAAGGATTCTCCACAATCCTAGCACCTCCTCCACTCGTCGGATCAGTTCTTGGATGTGTTGTAACGACACCTTCTCCATCTTTTGAGCTTCAGCTACAATAAAGAATATCGATTTAAAATATGTTATCTATCATAGAGACAGTAATTCATGGATACAGATGAAATAAAACTAAACCAAAGTACTTGTGGTAGAGAACATATCTTCAATGTTTTTATAACAACTAGGTCTGAAAAATGCCAAGTAAAAGCTGAGAGAAGGGATGGTTACATAACGTCGGTACCATGCCTAAAAACGACAGAGTTTAACTACATGTAAATATTTCCAAAAATGTCTGATCACTTTCACAAAGACACCAGCACATCTTTAATGTGTCCATAACCACTGTACAAAGTCTGAGGAATGTCAAGTTAGAGGTGAGGTGTGTGAGGAGTTGATTACACAAAGTGGGTACCATATTCAAGCCCACCCACCTACCCGCCATTTACCAGAATATAAGCATTAAAGCACGTTGTGCAAGCTGGCCAAAAATGTTGTACATAAAATGTAATACAGTCAAGTTTTGAGTCACCTCCACTTGATGCATCATATTTTCACAATACCACTAATGTCAAGAAAAGTTTTTCTGCAATGAAAATCTCCTATTACAACAACTAAAGTTACATACCACCATTCTGTTTTCAAAACAAATACCCATATTTGGGTGTAAATGTCTTGATACAAATGTACTGCCAATGGCATGTGATCGATGAAGCTGTTCATTAATTAGTCGTCAACTTACACATCATCAGTAAAATGCCAGCAGCTGACCCAACAGTCCAAGTCATTTTAAAAACTTGATCAAATGAGCTAATTGTTTAATCAGGATTAATGTTGTTTTCTGCTCATAAGAAATTTTTACTTCATTTTTCATTTTATATACATTATCACATTTGGTTGAAATTTAACAAACTTGGCTTTTTGGCAGCCATTTTTATACATTGGGGAAAAAATTGTGAGCTCTGTATCTCTTTTGTAACTCGTCAACTGCCTTTCAAATTCTGCTGACCTTATGATTTGAACATATTTTATTGTATATTAAAATATATACAAAAGGTTTGAACACAAGTTCTTTCAACTTACAAGGTTCTCACCTGACCTTATAAACACCTTAGTCACTAAAGATGGAAAATAAAATTAGAAAATTTTCAGCTCAAAACTTGTCAATGCCCCTTTAAGTACGGTTCCACGTAAAAATCAGGCAAAATGCATTTTCGTGATAAGTCATGTTCACGAAATGATCCATATTTTGCATACTAAGCCATTATAATGTTTAGGAAATATGCCAAGTAATTTTATTTATTTCACTTCGTTCCAAAATATGGACAATATTCATGAACTGGAGATGTTCACTCTTAGTGCAAATCTATACAAAACTACTTTTATTCCCCTTGAAATCTAAAAAACAGCAAAGCGGGTATGAAAATATATCATTATATACGTTTAAACAAATAAAATAGGCATTTCTGAAATAAATATTTTTTTTGAAAGTTTTAATATAACATTTTAAAACCTCGTGCTAAATGTTTCGATTTTCATACATTTTCGGTTATCGTTCTTGAATTTCACTCGACTATCGCTAGGGCGCTGCGTTGTCAAGACGTCCAGTGCGCAAGAAATGGCGGATCCAAAAGCTTGTTTCGGTCAACGATACAATATTCCGGCGCAGTGTGATTTATCCTCAAGTCTTGTCTAAGGAAACTAACTTATTACCCTCGGGGAAGTGTCAGAGAGACATGTACATGCATCTGGCGTCAACTGATGATAGAGGGAGGCATGCAGAAATGGAGCAGTTGGTAATGATGAAGAAGCCAAGATCGAGCACATACAATGTGTCATATCACGCAGTCAACGCATCTTGGTAACTTTAATTGCATTTATTTCATGAAAGGATACAAATCGGCACATTAAGAAAATTATAACGAATGTTTTATAGTGTATAATGAGTGACACGGGGTGACTGACCCCCCCCCCCCCCCCCCCATCCTACATGTGGCAAGAAGTTTCATACTCTCAGCAGTTACGCCTGATGTTTTTATAATGTTATAAACTCAAACTGCATCTTCCATTAAATATTCTATTATAATAGCAGACATCCTTACAATGACTAGTTACCTACGAATATGATTCGCAAAACACGGACGTCTTATGTAGATTAGGCCTAACTGAGTACCTAAATACGATCTCACAAGAGGGTAGTTTCCATATATTACATGTAGTTTTTAGTAAGAATTTGCATATATAATACAAATAAAAGACACAAGTATTACTTTTTGTGCAAATTAGAAGTTAAATCTTGTGAAAATTACACATTCTTGGATAGTCAAGGGGGTTTGTGTCTCGCCTTGCATGAGTGAGGCGAGGGTTTCAATCCTTGAGGAGGGTAATTTTTTATTTTTTTTTATTTTTGCATGCATATATATTGTGTTCTAGATACAAATTTTTTGATAGGAACAGATTTTTTTTTTAAATGTACATTACATTATTTTTTTTACTTTTTTTTTTTTTGAATTTTTATATGCATATATTGTTCTTGATACAAGTAATATTTCAAATTAATTTTTTATATAAAAGATTTTTTTTACCGATAAATGTAAGGAATTACATTGTTAAATAAATACATGTAGCACGATTATTATGTATATATCAATGTATCCCATGTTTACAAGTATGTACAATCTACAGTCTTAATACAGTGTAAATCTGATCAATTATCACCCATGTCTTAGAAAAAGGGATATATTATTTGTGCACCTGTCTGTAGCTCAGTGAACTTTTGTCTGCTTCAATACACAGAACTGATAGACATTCAAACTAGTACACTTACAGCTCCCACATAGTAAATGACCCTTACTGATTTGTGACAACTAGGTCAGAGTCCAGTGACCCACAGTCCTTTTGTAATTAACAACAAATTTTGTAGAGTAGTATCAATAATTGTCATGACATAACATAGGCGTAGGACTGTTTTTGAAGGGGGGGGGAGAGGGCAAAAACTTCTAAATAATATGACATGCAATAGAAAAATCACTGCTCATATTTAAAAATGCAAAAAAAAACAAAACCCCAGGTTTCAAAGGGGGGGGGGGGATTTCTAAACACATTTCTTGTTTTTGAGAGTTTCTTTTATTCTCTCTCACTATTATTAAAATACTTTAAAAATGGTGCAAACTATCTCAAAAACTAAGTTAATATATACCAAGGATTTACATGTATCCTGAAAATTAATGTGCTCTGTCTATTTTATTTTGTTACAGGCCTCTGCAAAAACCTAAGGACATTCTTAAAGTGGTGACAGGTGGGAAATAAGTCTGCTCGGCACAGATCTATCAAAGGAAGTGAAATAGGAGATGTATTACAAAGGAAAGCATAGGAGTCCATAAACTCATTGTTGTACATCAAGACAGTCTGCAAAGTTTAATACAAATACAATATTGAAAATTTATAAAGAAGTACATGAGAAATTATCAAATAAACGGAAAGCATTCTTATATGGTGTATATTCAAGTTTATATTCAAGGTCGTAACCGGGGGGGGGGGGGGGGGGGGTGGGGGGGAGCGGGGGGGGGGGGGGGGGGGGGGGTGGGGGGTCACGCTGGGTGCCCGTGCACCCCCTTAAAATGAAAATGCTAAAATATCTCGGGACCCCCTACCACTTCCGTCGCTGGATCCTATGAGGGCCTAAAGCACCTTCCATATGCAATGCAAATGCTAAAATTTATCAGAATCTGGGGGCTTTGCTCCTCTGGACCTCCTACCAGGGTTATTCCTGGAGTCAGCTGTGGGCCAATCTAATTAAAATCAGATCCTCTCCAGTGTAAATTTGAGAGGATCTGATTTTAATTAGATTGAGCTGTGGGCCTGACTAGCATTATTTAAACACCTTGCCTTAGTGGTTTGTGCAACCCCCAATGGAAATTCCTGGTTACGGCCCTGATATTTCAACTGGAAGTCCCTATGGACTTAAATTCAAAATGGAAAGAAATTATGAAAAAATTAGAAACCAAGGGTTCAAGTGTACCGAAGTGTGTTCACATGCAAAAAGTACACATATATGTTGACCTCATCATTGGATAGTTCAAATGGTGAATTTTATATGCAATTTGGGCTCTTTACCCACCCTCTCTGGATTGAAAAGGTTCAAGTTAACTTGACTCAAGTTGAGTCACACCTCCCTTGAAATATTTCTGTACCTGCTCCTACTTGTGGATATGTTGGATTACATTTGTTCATGCCCTTTTTGAGGTCTTTGAAAAGAATAATTTTATATAAATGTAGTACATGTAGTTACAGCTATGTGGATATCGGCCTGGATAGCTCCAGTGGTTAGAGCACCTGACTAGTGATGCAGGGGTCCCGGGTTCGATTCCCTGTTCAGCCACTTATTTCTCATTCTCCCCTTCCTGAACACATTACATTTTGGTGCCGTTGACAGCCCCTGGAATTGCAGTGAATTTCAGTCCTCTAGGGGGTAGAGCCTGGGTTATTTTGTCTTCGGGAAAAGACACTTTAAGGAGGGAGGAATGTAGTAGTTACGGCTATATGACCACGGATATCGGCCTGGGATAGCTCAGTGGTTAGAGACACCTGACTGGTCCCGGGTTCGATTCCCGGTCCAGCCACTTATTTTATCATTCTCTCCTTTCCTGTTACATAAGATTAAAATAAATTTTTCAAGTTTCTAAGCTTTCGAGAGCTCTTTCATATATACAGGGTTCGTACGGGTCTTGAAAACCTTGAAAATGCTTGAATTTTGCAATGTCAAATTCAAGCCCTTGAAATGCTGGAAAAACAGCAGAATTCCAAAGTGCTTGAAAAGTCCTTGAATTTCTTTGTATTTTGTATTGTTGCAAACAGTATATCAACTGAGAAATAAAATTTTATGTTTTGAATACGCAGTTTGCAATTTTGCGTTTTCTGTGATTATCACCGTAGACACACTTGGGGAAACAATTTCGGCTGCTATGTTGACACTGAAATGTCATTGCATCTATCTTTGAAATTCGGGAAAAAGTGCTTGAAATCTTGCCTAATATTCATTGAAAAGGCTTGAAAAGTGCTTGAAATTTTCACAGGGAAAGGTGTACGAACCCTGTATATACAAAATGCAGCTATTGTGAGAATTTAAACTTTCAAGTTGCAGATCTCGCAGCTTCTAAACAAGTGTGGAAAAATTAATTCATTTTAAAACCATTGTTGCATGTACATAAACTAATTTCTACATGGATCATGGAAAAGATTGTATTTTTTAAAATTAAATCCGAGTACAACCTGTGATCAGATAACAACATTGTGCCATATTTTTTTTTTTTAACTTTAAACTAAAAACAATCCTTTTCCTATGATTCTTTCCCCAGAATATAGGCATATCTAGGATTATCTAAAGCAACTTTGTACCATTATCAACAACATTTACATACCTGCATGGAGTTGTCCGACCCCCCCCCTTTAAACAGACAGCAGCCCCAGGGATTTTGTGTAGAAAAAAAAAATCAAGCACCCCCCTATGAAATTAAGAGTATTTCTCCTAGGGGCACCTTGGTTATTTTTTCATACACAACCTGTGGCCAGCAATATGTAGTACCACAAGAACTGGTATTTCAAGCCTATAATAATGATAGAGGAGGTAAAAAATATACCACACACATTTTAATAGGGGGTGGTAAAGCTGCCATAGTGTAGCCCTCTCCCGGGGGGGGGGGGGGGGGTAGAGCGTTAAAAAAAAAAACAAATCTGAGAGGGCTACCTAAGACCTCTAAATTTACGGGCAAATTACCTTACGCCCGTTACGGTTCCTGTGGTTAGTAAATGCACATCATGTTGTGTTCACCGGTTAGTTTTTATGTGAAATGTTAAATAGATCTAATTCTCAAACAATGCTTTTTTCTTCATTTATTTACCCACCCCACTTCAAACTATCCAGCCAAAACACTTGCAAGTTTGTTTACATCTGGGAAAATCCGAATGAAAATGGGTTAATAATAAACGAATTTCGGATCCCGAACCATATTTCTGCTGTGCATAATATTCTCCCTATTCCATGAATAATATGAAATGTAAACACATGAACAAGATAATTTTAATAAAATAAAATAATACCCTCAATATAAAAATAACAGAAATCTGTGTTTTACGAATGAGTTTTCGTGTAAAAAGAAACTGAAAAACGTGTAAGTATATGATTTCCCGCATTTTTCACAATTTTCACACAATTTTTTTCTGAGCACTATCAAAACTTTCAAAAAAAAATATGAATAAAATTATTTAATAGCATGTCCTTTATTAGTGTGATTATGAAACTTTTCAAAAAGTGTTTGCTGTTACGAGAAAATTGGTAAAGAAGTTGGAATGTTTTTCTTATTGAAAAATCTCTTTTATTATTTACAGCAACGGTTACCATGGTTATACTAATAAATTCTCACTATGACAAACGCGATTTGTAGATAGTAGCTTTCTTTCTTCATTTTATATAGGCTTTTGAAAATGTAGGTTTTGTTATTTAAATATCCCTTAAGAGAATATAACATTTTTAAGAGTCGTTTTTGGTGCAAAACAGGGGTGTTTCTATTTTAGTAACACAGCTCTGTGAAGGTGCATCATATGAAAAAAATAATATCACGGAATGAGTTCCTATAAACAGTGTTACATATATATAAGTATTAGCTCAATCCCTGAGGGTCGACTTATCCCCCTCGGCCTGATTTTTACATGGAACTGTACTTAATAAATATGCATAAAAATGTCCTTTTTAATTTAAGGTTTTCAATACATCAACAGCAAATAAGTTTTAAATGTGTATGATCAAACTATCCATTGATAAATTCTATATCACCAAATTCATTACACCACAATATTTTCTAAATCATTAAACAAGACCATTTACTGTTAGTGGGTTCTGTGTGTTTCTGATAAATAATAATTTTGTTAGTGGGTTCGTGTATTTCTGTGTATATGATATGCGCATGTTCAAGGACAACTGATACATACCTTGTAATTTTTTGCGACCTTGCTCATCCATGTGTCCCATCATGTGTGGAGAAAATGGAACTTGTGACATCATTCTATAAAATCCAGAAAATAATATCTTCATCCTGCAAATTACTTTGAATTTTTGAATGGCCTCATACCTGATTTGTAAAGCAGCGAGGTTCGATATTTTCATGAAATTCAAAATCTGTATGAAAATACATATTTTTCATTTGTAAAACTAAAATATACTTCTGAGTACATCATAATTGATACGTAAAGCATCTAGGTTTCCTCTTTTTTAAAAAGTCGGATATCTGCATGTAAATACGTTGACGTTCCTAACTATTACAATGACTTGACTGTTCCCTAACTATACAATGACTTGACTGTTCCTAACTATACAATGACTTGACTGTTCCTAACTATACAATGACTTGACTGTTCCTAACTATAGCAATGACTTGACTGTTCCTAACTATACAATGACTTGTCATACCCTTCTGATGGGCCCGTATCAAACCGAGAGTTAAATTCTACAAAGTCTGATAGTCCTCTGACATTCTCCAAAATTCTGGTCAGATCGTCACCATTAATTCTGCTGGTTAGCTGGAACAAGTGAAATATCGGAGTATTAACAGCACTACAGGAACATGTACATGTATCTGCCTAAAAAAAAACTTCTGTGTGTGGAGTCAATTTTTCTGAATTTTGAAGAAAATATTATGTTTTTGATGACTTGAATTTGAAGTTGTAAAGGTGCTTTTTCTTTTAATATTGTAGTTGTCTCTCTTGAATAGAGAAAGATTGCCCATCCAACAAAAATTAAACCACCCAGAAAATTAAAATTTCTCAGTCCAAGCAGTATTGATCATAAAAAAGCATGATAATATAAGACGCAAGAATGTTTCCATCATGATGTCAGTCAGATTTATGATAGTGATCTTTACGAGCTTACATAGTTTGTGATTCCTTGGGAGGACTGACAAGGATAATCCATGGTGACATTGTTCTCCCAGACTGACCTGTGTTCAAAATAAAATCAAGTTTACATTCTGTACACCGTAAAACATTCTTAGAGTGAAGTGCTGGGGATGAACAATATCTTTTCATTTATAAGCGTTATTCATTATTTCTGGACAAGTTCAAAACTAAAGGGGATGAAAATACACTTCGTAGTAAGCATGAATTCATTATAAGCAAGTCTGCTGTAATTGTGTTTTCCTGTACATCTGAATTTCAGTGCTCTGTTTAATTATCATTTCAGCAGGTATGACAATACTCACATTCAGCTGTCATTGCAGCAATGATCTGATTTCATTTTAGTTCATGAATTCTGTTTTACAAAACCAGAATCAAGGTACATTTTTGATACAATTCATTCCCACTTGGACATACCCAAGAATCCTGGCCAGATATAAACAAATGCCGTTGTGTTTCCCTGAGAATACAATTTCCTGTGTGATGTTTGGACCGGGTGTCATGGACGGATGGAAGTATGGATGACCCATGCCTGGAGCTGGTGTTGATGTCTGATGGAGACCTGAAAAATTCCACTCTGCCCATGTACAAAGCACTGCATTGTATAAATGATGAACAGATTTTAAATTAATGGGCCTTGTTTTCAAGGACATATAAGTGACGGCTGACATATTCTCTAAAATCATTTTCTCATCACCTCGATATGGAAAGTTCTTGTATGGAACACTGAAACAGGTTGACTTTAATATTGTAGTAATATTACCATACTTTGTGCATTGGTGACAATACCATAGTGGTTAGATCACCTAGCTAGTAATGCAAGGGTCATGTGTTCAATACCTGATTGTTCCAAAGATTTTCCTCTCCTTCTTTGCTACATTAATGTTAATTAAATTAATAAAGTATACCAATCTAAGATCTTGGGGGTCGCTGCATTTCTAAAAATGTTTATAAAATTTTAATCAGATATCTTTCTTTTTTCTTACTGTATTCTTTTCTGCTTCCTTATGACCCATTAAGATGGTCTTGAAAGTGATTTTTT
>CAJDSM010047351.1:0-13618 GCA_903981925.1 Ostrea lurida | reverse complement strand
AGATTTCTTCAAGAGTATGTTTATCCAGTACATTGAAAAATACACATAGATTTCTGTACACCTTGAATTCCTTTAATATTGGGATTCAGTTAGCACATACAGGTCTTCGTAAACAACGATATGGGGCTCAGCTAAAGAGGACTTAATTAGGGTAAAGCAAAGACGAAAACTCTGACTGAAGGAAGAGAGGAGCTTAGGAAGATGAGAGTCAGAAACAGATCGGGTTTTGAAACCGTACAAGGATGAAGGCATTAATAAAGCTAGCAAAGAATAGAAAAAGGTATAGGGGTGGTAAACTCTTAGCCAAAGCCCTTCCAGTGCGCATAACATCAGCTAGTTTTATAATTTGACTGTATCATAGTTACACAGTAATGTAGACATAAGTCTACCATAACCTTGGAAATTAAATTGTGTGCCGGCTGAGTGATTTGAAGTCTCGCTCTGCTGAAGCCTGTTTTCTGGATAGGTACAAGATTAGCTGGTAGGCAGTAATGGACCAAAAATTTTTTGTGCATTTTTTTGGTATTCCTGGCGGTATATGTTCATTGGTGTTATAATCAGGAGGAGATCTTCTACTTCTCTGCGGTAACTTTCCTCTCTTGGTTAATGACCTACTGTGAAGGTAAAACGGAAGAGTGTATTTCTTGAAAGAAGTCTACCTGTGGTAATGGATATTTTTAGAGATTTCTCTCCGGATGAGTCGAACATTCGTCATCCCTGAACTTAACGGAGAAGATATATCCGGTCTACTGACCTCGCAACAGTTTAATAAATTCTGTAGCTTGGGATGCAGGCTTTCACTGAAGCTATTGAGTTACGTAACAAATACCGCATTACATTAGTGATACTGTCATCCATTAGTGGGAAAATGGCATTACAAGTTTAGAGGGGAAACGGTCGGAGTGCCGATTAACCCTCAAGTGTAGATGGAATTCTCACCAATCCGCATTACAATAGTAGGTGGAAAATAACATCAATTCGATGTAACGAATTAGTGGGGGAAGCAACGGGGCATTACAATTTGGTGGGCAATTCTAAGAGAATGCATTTGTTTGTTAATGTAAATCAAATGGGGCACAAGATTGAGAAATGGTTAAGTTTTATGCCCCTAGATCGATTGAAGGGTGGCACTAATTGTTTTTGTTCCTGGTCTGTCCTTGTTTCAGTTCTGATCTGAGAACCTCATTCAACCCACGTACCGGATGGCTTATAGTTTTCTTTTGAGACTCGAAGATACCCCAGGTACTTACCGGCCTTTGATAATTTCAACAGTGACTAATGACGTTTGCTTCTTGCAATTATTGTCTAGTAAATATCCTAAGACCTTTCCAGATGGGTCGTCCTAAGAGACATTCACCTCACTTAAATTCTACTGTTTCTTCGAAACACTCCTCAGAAGCATTACCTTGAAGTTTGAACCTAACGTTGATTTCAAAGCTTAGGAACTTTTAACCTTAGCTATTAAGCTTTGTGTTGATTCAGATAAAGTTACTAGGCTTTATTTGATTCAAGGTTTCCACGATATAATGTATCTTATGGACTAGATGAGACATTTCTGTGTGGACCCAAAATGTTTTGATACACTCCTGCCCTCTTGGGCCGATGTGATTTGAGGTCCATTGAATTTACTTATTTCAACATACAGGCATTAAACTTACGTGTCTACAACTCTTTTAAATGAATACTTATTAGTAGTACTAGGACTTTGATTTTTCAACAATGTAATGTTCTGTCATCGAGAGCAAAAGACAACTTTACTGACTTGCGTTAGGGTACATCACGCTAATTTTTTACCTCCTCGGACCTTTGAACTCTTTCGCACCTATACTTTTTGCAGGAAACATATTCAAACGATTGAATGCGTAACCCTTTTCTCTGAATGTATAGGCAAGTACTTTAGAGCCTTTTGATATTTCGACTTGTACATTTCCTTACAAACAAGACTTTCTGATGGTACCAATATTCTGTGCATCCTTCTGACCTTGATCTTAGAACTTTGACTTACGCTCTTTCAAAAACTTTAAATTGGCCATAACTTGTTGATTTTAGGCAAAGATGGTAGGCTTCATATTTCTTATGTGTATTCCTGATCTGACAAGCTCTTTGCTTACATCTGGCATCAAATGTTTGACCTTTTGTAATTTATTGACTTAATCATTTAAATAGTTTAAAAGAATTTAACGTAATGAGTCCAATTGACTTGTGTTGATTAGTTTTTGAGCGGTATTGGCTTGAATCTTTCAGATTATATTGGTACAAGCAATGACAAATCCTTAATATAGCGACAAAGCCCTCCACTGCATAGTGGCATAAATATGTGGAAGGGGACCAATTTGTAGGTTTCATCAGACTTAAATGCGATAGAAGTCTGTTGGTAATTTTAAAGTGTACTAAGTCTGATTTAATCGCTAGGAAATGGTTTAATTCAGATCACCAAACTTGATCTTTAAATTTTGAGTATTAAATTTCAGATAGTTTGACCTTCGAATTCCTTTGATTCATCTATTTGAAACTATTTGATTTTAGAGCAGACATATAAAATCCTAGTTAATTTCTTGCGGTTATAACGGTTATTTAAATAGGGACTTAACTTGGCGTTTGGCTCCTGTAAGTGGTAGAGCTCTCGCCTCGTGTTGGGAATGGGTCATACATTCAAAGCCCCGTGCTCATGTGGGCTAACCTTGGCTTTGTTATGAATGTAACATAATGAATACTCGAATCGCCGTAGAAATAATAAGGTTAAGGTAGGTTAGGAGAATGATGCTCATCTTCGGCCATAAAAAGCAGCTACGACAATTTATGGAACGTGAATGAATGCCACGGATGTTCTTTCGGATAAGTACGCTTAAGAAAGAGATGGAGGTTCCCGAGTATGTACAGAGATCAACTAACAGTCATAGGTTGTTGTTGCACGTTCTAGAAAGATATATCCTTCTCACTTGTCTTTATCGTTAATTCTTTGAGTGGTGTCTAATTGGTTCGTGTGGTCGTCTTAAATGTGTTTGTTTTTTAGTGCTTCTCTCACCATTTTTAATGTTTTTTGGAGGTATTTTTGATAACATGGGTCTAATGGTGAAATCTGTCTCGAAATATGTAAGTATTAAGAAGGGGGGAATAAGTATGAGATTAGGGTGTATTTCGACGGAATAACAACTAGATGATAATATGCAAATCAGTAGCAATTCGTCAAAGGGTGGTTTATAGCAAAAGCCTTTGAATACACAGAATTATTTAGTTACTTTGTAGCAACTTAGCTATCTAGCCATTTCTTTGTTTTTGCGCAAATATCAGTGGAATTCTCTTTTATTTCTGAATATTTCTAATTTGTTTTAACAGTGCCACTTCCTAATTTCATTAACAAACAACCACTTCATTGTTTCTGTTACTGAGACCATATGGTACGTTTGTAAGTTTACAGCTTTGTCTAGGTACTTGAAGTGAGTTGAATGTATACTGTGGTTACCGTGTTGCATATGGATGTCCAATGTAGTTTATGATATAACATGATGCTTCAGTCGAGCGGTGATCCAGGATGTGACACTGCTGTCTGTCGGTCACACCAAGCGGGGACATACAAATGTATGGTTGTTGTCCTTTTGAGTGTGGAAAATTATCGCACACTTGTTGCGTAGCGAACCTGAGAACCTTGCCGATCCTTTCTGAGATAGACGATCTGAACCTGACCATACTGTCACTCTGTAATTGATAAGTCGACTACAACGCAAACAATGTTCTTAAAGTGGTTCTGTCGTTTCTAAAAAGTATAAAAGTCTTGTGAGTATTACCTGGGACGGAAGACACCGAGCTAAAGGTTATACATAAAGCCTACAGCCGACTTGTCAGCACGCCCTGGCGACTTAGTCGAACTGTCAAACGTATGTGACTGCTCTTCTTGTGTGATGTAGTGCCCCAAGACGCCTTAGTCACAAACCAGGCACTTGGACTTTAAGCTAGTGCGGAGTTTAAGTCTGATGGAAGATCCTCTGAGTGCTGTCAGTTGAGTTAAGCTCACAAGGTGATAGTCGTCTGTGGAGGTACTTAACAGATTGGTTGCACGCCTGGGCTCCAGCTCTGAATGGGATGATATAGAGATCAGAGCGTAGTCTAGCCTCTCCTTCTTCTAAGGGGAATATATTTTGAGAGATTGACTACTGTTTCACCATCCTCACTCCGACGTTGTTGACAGTGTTTATACAACCACACCTACAATTGAGATATCTCCCCTTGCAAGTCCTGAGGTCCATTCCGTCCAAGAAGTTTACCTTGTGTGTCGATGCCATATAATTCGCTCTGATTTTTGTATGGTGGATTCTCCCCCCACCAGAGGTAGGTTTAGTGTCTCACCCCTCGAGTGTGGTTTTCCTGATCGGACGCTGGAAGGTGCTGTTCTAAGTTGGAATGATTTATTTTCACCTATGGATGCATGAAGTGGCTTGTGTATCGTGTGTATTGTTAGGAAAGATAACAACTTATTTAGGTCTCTTGTTAGTGTTAGATGTTAAGATGATGCTCATAGTTTTATTGGACGAGCATAGCTAATATGGTTTTCGGACACTGGGAAGTAGTCTCGCGAATGAGTCTGCTCCCCTATGGCAAGATACTATGCACCAGCTAGAAGAGTCAAGTTCTTAGGGAGATGGTGCCAAATGAGTAAAGAAATTGACTCCATGAGCCGCGTCCCTCTGTCAGCTCAAATACTTCCCATTTGTTCTGGGTTACACGGCCTGGTCTCCTGCATGGTCACTCTGCTAGGCATGAGAGTGTGGGCTGCAGGTCATGTCGCGCTAAGACTGTCTTACGACATTCAACAAGCAGATCTATCGAAGAATTGGGAAATTTCTTACACGATACGAATCCATTCATTGGGGTTCCTGGAAAGTGACTTATACTCCTCCTAAGGCAACTCGGCTTGATACCCACCTCTGGTTGTAGTTTTCACAGGAGGGAAATCGTCTTTGGAAGCAAGGAGAGAGGATTTGCCAAACTCTGTTTTTTGTATTTTTATTTGGGACTTGATGAGGATATTTTGCTCAATTTGTTGTTTATTTGCCCTTTAACATATTGTGTATGCTTGTTTGGTATTGGGATGATTGGGTATATTATATCGGTAATACGTATCTGGATTGTCTATAGTGGGTTGATGGATCTGATTTGTGTGAGTCACTCTATTCTTGGTTTTTCCATCTTGTTATTGTAATGTCATCTCAAGAGTTGTTATTCTGGTTTTATGACATTGGTGTATGACACCTATATTCTGTGTCACAAGTGGATGTGTGTATGTGGACATTCTTCTCCATTGACCAGAACAAGGGGTAGCCATCAGCTACCATCAGAGGCAAGATACTGGACACAAATGACCGGAGTCCACCCCATTGACTTGGGGTGTCGTCTTTCTCAACCAACAAGTACACGCGTGCGTGGTCCTAATTCGCGCCTATAAGTAGACCTAAAGTTCACACTCCCTCAGATGAAGCAAGGCTCGGTGACAAGCAATTGCTCTCTTCTCATTCCTACCTCCAGTATGAGAAACTCTCGCCCTCTCGCGTGACCTCAGATACCACACAGTGGGTGCACATCTGCTATCCCACGCTTACTACCACTTCAGATTTCTCAGCTGTGACCTAGCCTTCGCCGCCCAGATCTCCCTCAGGGTCCTTATATCAATCCACTGATACTTGTTTATTGTATTATGTAGAACTGTGGGATTTGAATCTGTTTGAAATGCATGATTTTTCTGCAAATGAACCTCCACAGTTGGACTGGGTTATGCAGACATAATTCGCTAACTTTTGACGGGTTAATCTACTAGCTTGTTCACCTCGAGGAATGGTTTCACTTTCTTGTATTAGTAATCTGAGTTGATCATTATTACTACTGTTAGCGGTTTTGGATGTATAATAAGGTTTGATTTCTGTTCGGAGGTTATTATTTTGAGTTGGAAGTGGACAAGAGTTTCGACTGCCTGATTTGGCAATACATGGCGTTTGATATAGGGTTGGTTTGGTGGATGGAGGTGCAATATGTTGATTCTGGTTGTATGCGTTTAGGACAGTATTGGTCGACACATTTTACCAGAGTGAGTTGATAACAAGTTTAGGATGGTGTTAGCACACGTGGGTCTCGCATGCTGAGGACTTTCTTGTTTTCGTTTGTGCCGGGGAACATAAAGGCCAGCGTTTCATTGCGGCTCTAGTGGTGCTATCTTGAGCCCAAGGTGGGATCGGATTGCTCCATAGCCAATTAGCTTCTCTGTACTTGCAATGAAGTGAAAGTAATTACAATGGTTAATCGACTTTCTTGGTTATTTTTTTATTTCAAGTCAAATCTTAATTATTGAGTGCCAATATGTGGGATATAAAACATGTTAGGCTATACCATTCTGACCATGTAACATATAATACGCTAATTCTTCCCTCTAGTTTTATGAAGTTTATGTAAATACCCGGTGGTAAGGCGCTTCCCCACCTATTCGACAACGCTAGTAGTAAACGTGTTTAGATAAATTCTAAGTGAATTACCAATTGGATGAAAGAGAATGTTGGGTGAGGAACATTCTATAATTGATGTGTCTTCCCCTTTGTCGCAACTTTCTTTCAATTAAAGACTTGGCATATAAACTTGGAAAGTAAAGTGGCAGGTTTTCATTGTTTCTGGTCACCCCACGCGACACTCCTACCTTATGTTTTCGCTGTTTTAAATGATGGTCGGTCTATTGTTTGGCAACTTTATAGATAAAAATATTCTGGGATGGCTGTGATATATAGCTGAGGTGAATGATTATTTGCATGGTTAGAGGATAAGTTACAGAATTAGATGCCTTCTTGTAAAGACCTATTAAATCTAGTTATTTCTTTATCAGGGGTAATAAAGTGAGTTGTGTCGACAGATTTGTGAGATATTGATTATTCTTATACAGTGATTCATATCTCTTCCTCATTGACGGACATTTGTGAAATTTAAGAGCTCGCTGAAGGTGGATTGTATTAATAATGGAAGTGAACTTTTATGATTTTTTGTGTGTGAGGGGCAGTCCTGACAGGGATCTGGGTTCTGTCTTTGTGTCTATTTATTGCCCCATGAGATCAGAAGAATATGCTGTTGGATGTGAGGCATTCATCCGTTCACATAAACACAATGCTTGTTTGTTTAATAATCGATTATTTTCTGCAGTCTATAGTGTTCATGATTTGTCGAAGATTACTTGGAATTTTCTCGGGTTTGCCGCACGCTAGATTTTATACAGAATTTGCAATAAGAGCAACCAAGTGTTCACTAATCGTATCGGGATAGTAATATGAAAATTGGCATATTGTTAATTATGGATAATCAGCTTGTGCACCTTAAGTGGGTGGTATATATTATTTTGGAGTAACAAGAAGAATAGAAGAAGTTGAATTGCAGTAGATTGGCTGAGTGAATTTGAACTTAGAAAGGAGAATTAAGTGCGCTTTACGACACTGCAGATTGGTTAAAGACGGAGTGACCGGATGAGATGTTGAGTATTTCATCGTGCGACTGATTGTGAGGGGAGAGTAGCTAGTAACGAGTCGATTCAGATTTAATCGTTAGCAATGGATATGCCGATGATACAGGGTCTCAAGAATGTGTTGTGCCAGCGATTTTGAGAGTCCTGTTCACGTTGGAATACACAGCTCAGCTCCAGGAACGCGATGTGCTTAAGAGGCTCTTAGTGGCGCATGGTTCTCTGAAGTTTCCATTGTCCACCTTTAATTTAGCAATGGTGAACCGAGAATGACAGCAGTCTCGAAATTTTTTGGTGTAACTGGTGTAGTGACCGTGTCCCTAGTACACTTTAATTACACACATAGAGCGAAGGAAATTACAGCACTCTGGGCTGATTCCTGTCACTTAATTACACACAAGCCCCGAGTACAGTAACTTGTCTCCAAGAATCCTCTTGTTCTGGGTGCTGGAAGGTATGTACACGATGATTCAATATTTCTAATTACAAACAACTGTAGAGTCTACATATCTCGGCAGTGCGTGCTTTATCTGCGTATTTAGCTCTCCATGTTCCCATCACTATTTTACAACGAGCAGGTCCAGACTGTGCAGATAGGATATGGACGGCACCACGGCTTATTACACTTGTGTTCAGTGTCGGTCGGTTACTGCCGTCCGTGTTTCCGTGTGTCTGGGATTCTTGATTGAAACTCTGTGGTAATTAATTGCATGTTCTATAGTTGTATTTCACAGGATGCAATTGACTTGAGTACCGCGTGTGTTTGTTTGTGTATGGTCGCTGTGTCTTTTTTTAAATTGCACTGCCTAATGTTGTGTGATATCACGCGCAGTGGGAGTTAGCCAATGTGATAAAAAGTAGAAGCCAGGTCGCAACTGTGGAGGTTGTGTGACCGCTTCTCACAATAGAAATTCATAATGCCCAATTGGCTGTTAAGGGCAATTGAGGATTAGGATCATGTAGTGGATGCTTCCATATATTAGTGCCCACCTATTAATAATATTAATGTCCAACACTTGATAGCCCGAGGCATGGAGCCATTCCCCTCCTCCCTACCTGTTGGTGTGCCCTATTGGGTCAGATAGATGATGTATTTAAGGTACCCTGTTTGTGTTCATTTCCCAAAGGTCATATTTGTTTCGTTAATTATCTCTGCTGCTATAGACAGATATCAACACATTCACACTCTAAAAGTTTAAATATATGAAAATGTATACATCACAGAATATGCAGGTCAAGTTCGAAGTGTTGGGTCATGGGTCCGATGAGTGTTTTGACACGAGTTTAGCCTTAATGAATATTAGAAGATAGATATTCAGAAATTTTTCTATTTCCGTTTCATTGATTTTCTGCACTCGGTAGATGGATTCTGACACCCACAATACCTTTAGTCGATAATACTACTGGAGATCTCCTGCGAAGAGGTTGAAGAGGTTAATATATGGATACGTCACAGGAATATAGCAGGGTTGCCCACATCGTTGATCGAATTTTGGTCATGAGCTCTCGCAATTTGCAAATTTTCTTATTGATGTGCTTTTCATCAGGTTACTGTCCCTGCTCTTGCGAACTGGTATGGAGACATCTGAGTGCCAAGTGACAACAGAGATTAGTGCAGATTGTCCTCGAAGATCCTGTGGCAAAAGGAAAAGCTCTGGTAGAAATTATTTTCCGCTCTCATTTGCAACCCGTTCCGTAGTTGATATATAGACCTCTCTGGCTATCTGTAGTCTTGCAAGTGACCGGTTCGTGTGAATAAGAGATGACTAAATGTCAATTTATTATGGGTTTATCTGCAATCCAAAACTTTGGTGGCCCATGCCAAATGTCAACTTGCCAACGACATTATAAGGTTAAGTATGAGATACATTTTAGGGTTATTGAGTTTCTCGATGTGAGACTTTTCTATTGAGAATTATGCGTCATGTGATTCATGACGACACAATGAACTGTCCTCAGGAAATGTTTTATGGGTATGGAGAATGACTTCAATTCCCCTTTGTGATTCAACCTTAGGCAATTTCCTTTGGCCATTAGACTGCTTAGGCTGTAGGTTTTGGAGGGTGAGGGCAATTGTGTCACACCGACACATTTGTTAATAACTATTAGGATAGGGACTATATTTTAATGAGATTTTTAGTTATAGTACAAAACAAATATGATCATCATGATTTCAGATCATTTTTTCAGGGTGAAAAAACAAAAAGCAGCATCAGATGTGCTGGTATAGCTTTGCAGGAAAGAGGTGTAAAGATACTCGGATAAATGGGAAGAAGGTTAATCAAAATGTAAAATATTTCGACCAGTAATATACAATTTTAGTGATCATTTATGTAAGCAGGCCTAGCCTTGTTTTTGTTGCGATAATTGAAACTTCAAAATGAAATAAAAATCTCCTGGATAAATTGACAACACAAAACAACAGAAGACATCGGTGACGTGGTGATCGTGACAATGGATAGCAGGAATGAGCTGGCAAAGTGGCTCATTTAATAAGCGGCTGATCACGCACAACTTCCTGAATTATCAAGGATCACAGGGAACTCTCGCTCATCTCTTAACATTTTCATTAACCTTTGAGAGAACACTTCCATCGTACAAGCACGAGTATCCTTAGCTAGATAACACCTGTGATAATAGTGGTATTGTTGTATAAAGAATTTATCATATTGCATATCTCAGCCTCAATGAAAGGGATTTTCCCACTAATTTCCTATAATTTAGAGAAATTTAGCGAGCTTTTTTCTTTATTGTTAGCAGATAGATAATATGACAGGTGCATAGCAATATATATTTCTCTATTGACAAAGACTTCATGTTTGATGCTTGAAATATGTGAAATAAGTTTGGCTGGGACTGTGATGACAAGTGCCCTCAATTCAAAGTTATGCCACCTCTATTATTATGGCCTTGTAATTTAGTGTTTTGTATAGTTAATATCGTGGAGTCAACTATTATTCTAAGTTAGTGATTATCGAGTGGAATTCGGCATATTACACGTCTGATTTATGAGAAATCGACTTTATTTGAACTTCTAGGACTGTGCTGAAAAGAATGTTTGCCTCTCCACTATCAGAATACTCCAAAGTGTTAACGCTTTTTTACCTAAGGGGATACAGAATTAGTTGGAATTCGCTTGTGCAGGGCACTTGTTAGAAGCGACCGATTGAGTGACGAAATGTAGGACAGGAGCTGGACTGATATGAGGTGGACAAACTTTAACAGGCACTTGACGTCCACACAGAACAGGTATATGCATTTGGATGTCTCTGGTTGAACGTGCCTGTATGAGGACAATAAAAAGTTTGAGTGAATTATCGTGAAATAGATATCGAAGGGTAAAAAATGACTAAGAACATAGGTGTGCTGGGACCTCCAAATCAGCGTATTCGATGATTTAGCTATTGGTATTTTCGGGCTAGATCACAGCATTCGACGATTAATTCAACAGTTCAACTTGTTTACATATTTATTACTTTTTAAACATAGCCGATAGATAGGTGGCATTCACAGTTATATTATGTCAGTGTCTTATACCCCCTCCACCCCCCTCCCCCCCCCCCCCCCAACAACCTTATCACTGAAACTTATGGCACATTGCAGATGTATTATTAATATCTGCAAAACAGGAAACTGGGCATAAATCATTATCCGAATTCACTGTAAATGTACAGTGAACTATTCATCCAGCAGATTTTCCCGCACACGCAATTCCTATAAATTTGCTACATCGATGTCTAACTGTACAAGTACAGTGTGTCCTATTATCTGCTGATCGTGAAATGTAATTACATGTACCCATCGCTCCCAGGTTACTCGGCATCATCCTTCCGTCTGTTCCCATGGCGGATCCAGTAAAGTTCAGCTGAGGCTCTCCACCGTACATAAAGAAGGCCATGGTGGCCCACGTAGCAACCTACAACAATTATCAAATGAAACTATTTAGAGACATTTGCTTGCAGTTGCAAAATAAAATTGCCAAAAAAAAAGAATATTTGCTCTCAAACTGTATAGCTAACATACTGTAGGTACAACTAACCTGCTGATCTGCTGCTATCCTTGAACAAGCCAGAATAAGACACGTGGAACAAGCCTGCTCAATCTGTAAAACATTAAAATGAACATTTTCGCTCATACTAATTGGATTGTAGTATAAATGTACTGTTGATTCCATATTTCATATGTGTACATAATATTGCAAAATAACACATTAATATCAAAATCGTGAGAGTATTATTTTGCAGGCAAACTGTTATATCAAGAGTTTTTTTTAAATATGTTTCAGCAACATAAGAATAAAAGCAAGTAATTTCATTTCATGAGATATGATTCTCTCTAAATTACACACAAATCAATACCTCCCATACAGTGTAGAAATACCTTATGTAATCTGAAGAATGCTTTGACTTCATCAGCATCTGGCCCCTGACAGTCGATCAACAGCTGTCTGAGCTGGTCCACCGGCCTCATCTTTGTAAAGATGTGACTCCCCTGAAAGTGTTCTCAATAGATCAACACAAAATTCACAAAGACGTTCTCTATGATATTCATCTCTTACTTCAATTTTAATTTCTTCTAAAATGAGCAATATAAATGCTCATGTAAGCACATGCATATGTAGATGAATTATATGAATAAAAATTGAGCAATATCAGGAATCAACTAGATGTGTTTGTGAAACACTAATGCCCCGAGTATTCCACTTGCCATTGGAAGGGGCTTGTCAAAAGGATTATGCATGTGAAATATGAAAGGTCTATCACATACCATTCAAAAGTTATGGCCAATGTTAAAAGAAGGTTAAACTTCAAGGTCAAAGTTTTGACGTCAAAGCTTTTGGTACCAGTTGAAAGTAAAAATGCACAAGTAAACTATGAAAGCCCTATCAGTTACCATTTAATAGTTAAGGCTATTGTTAACGTTTTAAAAAGTAGGTCAAAGTTCAAAAATTTTGGTGCCCGTTGAAAGGACTTGTCATAAGGATTACACATATGAAATATGAAAGCCCTACCTCTTCCCATTCAAAATGGAGGACAGAGTTAAAGTTTTCAAAAAGTAGGTCAAAGGTCAAGGTAAGAAGGTCAAACATTTTGGTACCAGTTGCAAGGGCTTGTCATAAGGATTACATATGTGAAATATGAAAGCCCTATCTCTTGCCATTCAAAAGTAATAGAGCCAAGGTTAAAGTTTTTGAAATGTATGTTAAAGTTTAAGTTCAAGGTCAGGAGGTCAAAAATGTTTGTACCAACAAAAGGTCTTCTCATAGGGAACATACATGTGAAATATCAAAGCCCTAGTAAATATCATTCAAAAGTTATAGCCGAGGTTAAAGTTTCAGACAGGACAGAGATAGAATGACAGACAGGACAAAAACAATATCCTATCCCCCCGATCTTCAATTACGGGGGCATAAAAATTACTACATGTACATTGAAACATATCTGACATGGACTAGGAGATCAATTTTATTTTCGATAAGACAGGGCGAATATTACAAACAAGAATGAGAAAGGGAGAACAGGGTAGGAATTCCTAGTTAGGATTATACAGGTGTTTGTCTAACTACATACCTGGGCGCTAAGAAGAACGAACTGTCTGGGGGACTCGGAGTGTTGAGTGACCACGGCGGGGGGATCTGGCTTGTCGATTACAGCCTTCGTCTCTCCTGACGTGACTTCACACATAGCCCAGGTTCGGCCCTCTACCGCAACAGTGCTCTGTAGTCATCAATAGTTAGATTTCAAACCTTCATACAATGGTGTTAATAACCACTCTGTCATGTCACAAGTATATCTTCAGGCAAGAAATGGTGTTTACAATAAGAGGCCCATGGGCCACATCACTCACATGAATTACCATGGCCTTGCCATTGTTCAGATTTCACGCAACTTGAAGATGCTTGCATATAAGTATGACTAATCGTTCATCTGCTGTTCTTGAGATGATTTTTAATGATGTATATCCCTATATACATATTCCAATATAAAACTTTGATCCCCCATTCTCATATATATAGAGGATATTCAATGTTTTGTTGTTGGATAGAGAATTTTTTTCACGAGTGAGACAGGTATTTTTTGATACAGTAAAATACCTCTATCTCGCTCGGACTTCGAAAAAACTTCGAGATATCCG
>CAJDSM010047347.1:20108-32717 GCA_903981925.1 Ostrea lurida | reverse complement strand
TGGTCAATCATGCAAAGACATTTCTAACTCATGGAAAGCAATGATTTCTTTCCTTGTCAGTCTTTATTCATAACACAATAAACAGATTTTAAAATAACACATTTTCACATGACCTAATCGCTTTGTTTACTCCCGCGGTTGCGTCCGCCATTGAATGTTTCAATATCTGTGAAAATGTTAATTTTCAAGACGATTTTGTAGCAATAAAAGTGTTCTGAACTGAAATTTTTTCATCTTCATTAGTTAGTGTTTAAAACTTTTACACTAGATGTCCAACTTTTTCCAGAATATATGAAAAAAGGTTTGAAATAATACGTTTTTATACACCAAAATTGCCGAAAATTACCAAATGTTGTATATTTACACACTATCACTTAGGACGTATAAACACTATTTTTCAAATGAATTTGTAGCAATAAAATCTTTTTTCCGAACTGAAATAAATATATATCTTTATGTATAAATTAATGCGCTTTCGGTCAGGGTCCAACTTTTTCTTATATAATATATGAAAAAGTTATAATGCGTTTAATTACACACCCTCGAATTTATCGCCATATTATAAATACAGTACCTCTTACTAAGGTAAATCAAATAATCGCTGAGTCACTGATGACCCTATAGTTGGATATGATTTCCATTGTATTCTATTCAAATAAGATAGAAATTATTCTGACAATCCTAACTCGTCACCAGTCATCATTTGGCGAGCTTGTTAACAACAAGTCTCAAATGCCATCAGGGTGAAATGCGAGTGACATGCGAATGTCGAAGCCCTGCATTCAAGAATAGTCCTATGATGTGAGGTCATGTTTATGTTCCTAAAGCATTGGAATCACTGATATATATTTTTGCGTAGAGCAAGTGTTCAGTAGTTCATGGAGTTCAAACAGTTTCATAATGAGAGGTTCTATGTAAATTCTTGCTGATTTATTTTTGAAATATCAGCGATGAATCAAACGGCTATCGCTGTACGAAATCTAAAAGTTTTCATAATTATCAAACCAACCTGAATTATTTAACCTGTACGTCTATCGAATATATGTTGCTAGCTTCTTTAAAAGTGGGGCTGGCCACAAACCTATGAGAATTTCAGTTAATGAGGAAACCCCAAGCTTAAACTCAGACTTATATATCGTTTGTATGAATGTATGCGCCATGTAACAATGAAATCATGAAAGTACACAATCATGTTAATTCATAGCACGAAACAGAAATTTATTTATAAATATACTGGGGGCCGCATTCATATCCATTTCTCTTCATCCAAATTGAACTGTTGACCGCATATTCTGTGACTATAAAATTGAGTTGAATGTGGGCACCCTTAGCAGATAATGTGAACGGGAACCCAAATGATACAGAATGACACCCCCCCCGACAGGTAACACTATCAATGCCCCCGCATTTTTATGCGGCATTAAAAAGATAACTATTTTTGCAACTTGAGAAATGACTGCATGACCCTTGAAAGTACAATAGGAACATCATATATATATTAAATAGTAAATTGAATTTTGTCCAGAAGCCAATATTAATGGCATAAATTAATTTTCGGTAATTTTTATACAGATAGATTATGAAAATTGATAGCTTTAACAAATAATACTTCGTATGATGTCATTTGACTCGTTGATTCTTTTAAAATTGTTACAAAATGACGAACACCGTGGTAAGTACTGTAAAACTTTCTTACTGTTAAAAAAACCTCGACCGCGATTCATCACTGCTTTCTTTTCTTCTTCCTTAAGCTCCCGGTCTGAGCTGCCGCACATAGTGCGGTATCATCGTTCATTTGCTCTTAATAGCTAAGAAAAAACAAATAATGATTAATGTCACCCAAGTTTAAGGTCAGAATCCAAGTTCTTGGTACGAAAAGAAAGGCCTAATCGATCAGCGGTAAATATACCAAATGCCAAAAGTTATGGACAAGGTTAAAGTTTAGCAGACAAACCAAAAATTAGATGTACCCGAATCTCCAAATCCATACTTCCATACATTTCAATCTAAGTAAAATTAGATCCTTGATCCGCCCACATGCATCCTTAGCACGAAGGCAGATGGCGGTTTTAATTGATTATCTCTTGTTATAGACATCATCTAACTCTGAATTACTGGGTCATGGGAACTAATATATCCAAACAAAATTATCGGGAAACGCATATACATGTAAGTCAGTCGGGAGGTACTCTCTCGCGTGTGATTATTCACTATCTATTAAGATATATTTATTCTGAAATGATACAATATTACAATTGAATAGTACTAGCCCTAGAGAGAAATGATGCTTTACAGTAATGGAATGATATACAGTTACTTGCACGACAATAGGGAGGATATGAAGATTTATTCAGGTCCTAAAAGCAACCAATATTCCTCAAGGGCACATGGCTTTAGTAAAACGTGTATTTTCCGCTGAACTTAATTTATATGTTCAGAGCAAGCATGCCAGACTGGCAACCCCCTACCCGTTTGAGAGGCTTTTTGGTATTTTGTTTTGTCTTAGTAAAATCCCAGACCATGCGATTTTCATGCTGCCAACCCTCTTCGACATCCCGATACCGCCAGCTGCAGAGGGTTGACTTAGCTGCACAGCACAATTTCAAATTATTTTAAAAATTTCACATAAATGAAGCGCTGTGTTAAATTTTGATAGTTATTACTAATAAATCATTGTACTGGGAACATTTTTCCCTCCCACTAAATTATAATGTTGTCGCCAGAAAAATCATATTTTCATATGTTTGAATGATATTGTTTGGTATAATTTATTGACCAATTCAGCCTCTTTAATCAAAAGTTTCGGATTCGTAGCATTCGGACTCTGTTGTTTCCGGGGGAACTTCATGGGAACCTTCGAACTGTGAGCTTCGGACTCGTGAACCTTCGGATAGTGGGCGGACACCGTGTAGGTCTAAGCATTATCCATCGATGTTTGCGACCCCGTTGTTTTCTCGCCTACTCAGAGTAAGATGCGACCAGGACAGATCTTAAATGTTCACCGTATGAGCGCGAACGATAAGCACACAAAACGAAAATAATAGTTATCCATTGTATTTTAATCGTCGCAAAAATAAATGATTGGCGATACACTAAGACTATGCTAGAAAAGAGCGGCTAGCGCTTCGCAGGAGTGCCTGCGCGACGAGGGTGGACTGTCGCGCGAGACTGTTTGTAAGCCCTATTGTAGTATCCATGGCATTATGAAGAATTTAGGTCTTCCGATTGCGCATTTTTCTAGTGATTTCTAATGGAGCTTGTTATTTGGGCAGAATGCGTTCGGATTCTGGATGATTGCAACTTCCGGTGTTTACTCACTTGAATATTTTTGGGATGAGAGAGGGCTTCTAAGGGTAATGTAAGGTAATTACAGTAAATATGATTATGTTGTTCTTCTGAAGAGACAGGTATCATAGAAACGATATGGGTCGACGATTATTGAGCCATGAGTTTGATCCAAACTGATTTTAAGGAAGATCTGTTCCTGTATAAACAAGGTATGTGGAAAAAAATACCGTGTGATACCTTAAACTGGGGCTATATAATGTACAGGTTACTGAATTTTCTAAACTAACTTTTAATATCCATATTCCCTTTTTTAAACACCCGAAAAAACGAGAATATATATATATATATCCCATATCCCGTGTTTTAAACACCCGAAAAACAAGAATATATATTATATATGTTTTTTCTGAAGAGAAGGTATCATAAACATTGTCGACGTTATTTGCCATTAGTTTACCAAACTATCTAGTAATGACCATCGATCACGATGTAGCGATATTTAATGTCAAATTTTCGGGACGACCTTGTCGCCTTCTTTCAGGGACGAATATGGTTATAAATAAGTACATGAGAATGAAAAAAAAAAAAAAACAATAAAAAACAAAGAGAATCTGACACTAATATCGACAGCTACTGGAGTAGATGGAGGTATTACTGTCTACATATTACAAAGTGAAACAGTTACATGAGAAACTCATTAAAAACTGATTGATCAAACCAATTGACAACATCAACACACATTCTGATAATGAAGATGGCTGAGAGTATATATACAGTTACAATTAAACAATGCAAATGGTATCGTCCACTCAGATTATAATGTACAACCAGAGCAACATCAATTTTCAGAATCTCTTTTCCGGAAATAAAATGGGATGTTGTTTAGCATTTACCCTTGAAATTCACAGTAAAGGTAACTACGTATCCATATATCTTCACGACCACAAGGTATAATAATCCCAATAAGAAATGTTTCAATACCCTGAATAAAATGTTCACAGACTGAATAGATTCATTCAAAACCAAAAAACTGGTAAATCAAAATGACATGAGAGTAGATGATTAAACTGTTTATACCAACCAAAGGGATACAGGCCGTTAGAACAGGTCCTCTGAATCCGCCGCGCCGCAAGAGGCGACCGTAACGGCCCGGCCACTCGGATCAGGACGAAAACCGAGGCCCGCGCCACAGCAGGCGCGCACGATAAAGATCCCCCGATCAAAGGCCCAAACCTCGCAAGCTGACCCACATCGCGGGCCGAGTATGCCCCCTCTACTGCCGAGGCACGCGAACCCTGATTACCGGCACCGGCCTCCCGACTGCTTCCAAACAAGAATAACAACTTCCCTTCTTTCCCGCCACGTCCCCATCCCGAAGAATACCGATGGCCCCGCCCACCCATAGAACGCCAGCCATCGCGGTTCGAAAGGCGGCCGCAGAAACCCAACCCATGTCCGCACTCGGGCCAGGGCAGAGGGACCCTCCCGCCCACACAACGCTGCGACAATGGGCCTGCCCCTCCGAATGCCGTTCCCCATTCGCCGCCCCCCATACAAGCATGTAAATTAGGGAAATATTTTATGAAAGTTCAAGTATAAAAACAGAAATGCATATAAAAAGCTGAGTTATCCTGCCAAAATATAAGCATATTGGTTTTACATTCATTAAATATTACAAACAATGGTTCTGTAAAAATAAATCAAGCTATATGAATCGTGTCCATTTACCTTACCTACATTGCATTGTATGTTTGATTACCGTCAAGCAAAAAACCACCCTTAAGTGAAAAATGTTACGAATAACAAGTTTATATGTCTGTTTATTTGTCTGTTTATTTATACTATGTAAAAACGTTAAACCATGAACTGTATAGTTCTTGGTAATAAACAATACAATTCATTAATGAGTCAACCGTGACGAATGTCATTATCGGCGCAGGTCGTGGCTGTGTTAGAAATGTGCTCATGGGAAAGGGGAAGTTTTTGTTTTAGTATTTCGATAATGATTCTTTATCAATAATATGTGATAAAAGTTCTGTTAAAACATATTATGATTAAATCATTATCCTTACTACTGAACTAAACATTACTTAACAGCTGTTAAAGAGTCACTTCAGAGATACTGTTCCACTACATATTCCAGAAATGGTTGTCAATCAGATGTGGATCCTCAAAAAACTCTAAAGAGCTTTAGAAACTTCAAGTCGCGAATTTTCTAAAATTGACTGCATCAAAACGTATGATTTCTTCACCACTTTATACAACAATTCCTCCATAAATTAAATTTGGCTTTTTCAAATTAATTGATAATTGCTTTTGAACAAAAAACGGCACCCGAAAATACAAGTTTCTGGTCGTTGGAAACAAAATATATATTTGTTAGAACACACTCTTGATGCCCACAAAAGTACTCTGAAGTAGATATTAAGAGCAGGCTGGGTTTCTTATAGATAAAATATTATGTAGTCTTTGGAGACCATGTCTTCCAATAATTGTGGTTGTATTCCTATGGGCACTAATTGTGCCCCTTTATGGCAGACTTTATTTATATCATACAAAGCAGAATTTGTTAAAAAACTGTTACGGAATAAAACAAAAAAAAAACTTGCCGTGACCTTCAACCTTACATATAGGTATATAGATGAGTCTTATCAATTAACAATCATAATTTTCACAATTATCCATTTTGATATATCCTGACAACTCGAATAAAGGACACCACAGAATCTTTACAGATCTGCTTCATATTTGGACATTTTATCTTAATATTGACTCTAATGCAGACTGACAACTATATTATATGATAAATGTGATGCATACTTTAGCTTTGCAATCGTCAACTTTCCTTTCTATGTTAATAGTAATGTATCACTATCACCTGCTATGATGTGTATGTCTTCATTTGATTCGATACCAAGAGCATACCATGCGTACGAACTTTTTAAAGCGAGGCCAACTACTAACAAAAAAGTTGATGCGCAGGGTTATAACGAATCTCGTAAAGTCATCATTCGCAAATTCTACGGTCGCTATAATGACCTTGTTTGCGATTACAAATTATCACTAAGTGTATATTTGACTGATTTGTTTATACCCCTGTTTAGACTGTCATTTTTTACTAGATTTGACGACGGTAACCCGTTTACTTGTTTTCGACTACGGCACGGCTGGTGTGACGGTCAGCAGAGGATGCTTACTCCTCCATGGCACCTGATCCTGCCTTCGCTTTTGTTGAAGTCTGTGTTGCCCTGCACTCGATTTTGTATATATGTTTTTTTTGGGACTATTTATACGTTTACACTGTACACATTGTTTACTTCGCCAATTTATATTTATGAATATCTATAAATAAACGTAGTAATTACTGTAATCAATGTATTTCATTCTTATTCATTATTCAATAAATATCATATGAATTTGCGATTTTATACGAAGTTTTTACAAGTACTCCCCAAGTGGCATTGTGTAAGATATAGAAGCAATTCATCATCGGGTTTCAGATATTGATTCGATAAATGACTAGATTAAAAACAAGATGCTTTGGTTTGAATATGCTGCGGCTTCAAATATTTTAATTTATGTATATTTTGATTGATGCTTTACGTAAAATCTTAACCTGCTAATCAGATTTGCATTCAATATAGGCAGTCCAGCAAATAATATCGCCATCATCACATGACAGAGATCCGGGGTGTGCCTTTCATTCTGTTTACATTTTTGACATTCAAAATTTGTTTCATTTGCATATTTTCATGATGGTGCTTCAACATTTTCTATAAGAAATCAATTTAGCTTTTTCTCATTGCAATTTGCCTCAAGCATAGGCGGATTTAGGATTTGAATGTAGGAGAGCGTGGGAGAAATATAAGGGATACGTTTCTGTATGTTTCTTTGGAAATAGATAAGACTATATATCAAAAATTTTATCGGCCGATTTGATGCTTTGCATCAAACTTATTATCGGCCGCAGGAGCGACCGATCTATTTGTGGTTGTGTTAGAGAATGCGCATGGGGAAAGGAGAAATTATTTCCAAGTTTTTCCATTTAACGATTTTTTTTAATGAATAATATATGTACACACGTTCGGAATAAAAGATTTTAAAGATTTGTATAGATAGAGGAATTAATAACTGTAGTGAATATGTTTGATTCTTATTCATTATTCAACGAATATCCCGAATTTATACCATGTCTTTACAATAAGTACTCCCCAAATGGGTGTAAAATATAGAAGCAATTCATTATGGCTTTTCGAATATTCTTCGAAAAGCATTTAAGTTTAAATATGGTACGGCTGTAGATATTTATATTTATGTATGTCTTGTTTATTGCTTTGTTTAAAATCTGCAACGTGCAATTCAGAGTTGCAGGCAGTATAACCAGTCCAGTAAATTACTAGTATATCGCCACCATCACGTGACATAGATACAGGGTAAACCTTGCATTAACCATGTTTCCGAAGCATGTTTCGTTTCTGCTAATCTAATAGCCGTATTTGCTTCGTTTGCAAATCATAATGGTGCTTCAACAATTTAGAAATTAATTTAGCTTCATTTCTAAATTTGCAGCCCTTCACCGGCAACGGTGAACTATTCTCAAGAGGGACGTAAAACAACAACAACAATCAATCAATCAATCATTTTTGCAATTGCCTTATGTATGGGTGGATTTAGGATTTCAAAATGAAGAAGGGCACATGGTAAAAATATATGAGAGTAGGGTATCAAATCCAAAATTCAAGGATTTTACTGAAACTAGAGCACTGTGAATACTGTCTTCTTTTTTTAAATAACTAATATTCAGGATGTGGAGGTAGCTATGGAGTTAGATTCTGATATGAAAAAAGTTTTTTAAAAAATAACGGTACATAGGATATGGAGATTAATTAACGCCAGTCAAAAGAAACCAAGATGCCCAGCTCATTAAATGAAGTGAAATTATTCATGGAATCAAAAATAATAATCTAGAGTTAGGGTATTATTGAAATATAAATTAGAAATTGAAGTAATAAAGAAAAGATTTGGAATGTGCCTCTGGATCCAGCGAAATTCATATACAGCAAGAAAATGTCTTTCAAATTTTGATAAAAAGTTGTTCTAATATTGAGCGATGGAATTAAATGAATTTTGTGAATCTTTGAGTTAGAGCAGATAAAATGTGCGAAGGGAAAATATTCGTTTGTGCGTTTCAGTGGTTTTCCGATATTTGTATCAATTAAAGGAATTTAAAAAAAATTGTTTGAACAAATGCATCGTCTTTCTCTTGTTTTCACTCAACCTATAGACAACTAATACGTAGGTGGGTTTACCTGGCACCGTCTAATACCTTGACAATAACTGTCCATTATTTTTAATATTAGACAATCCTTAATTGTGGGATTTGCTAGTCAAGATATATGTTATGTAAAATCCCAGCACAAGTGAGATTTATACTTTACATATGTTGAAGATAGGATATGAATGGTTTTTGGCATTTGTAATAAATGCTAATTCAAGACAATATGACTTAGTGTTTATTAGCAAGCTATGCAAAGAACATAGCAGAGGAGACTTAAAGGGCATGGACACGTTTCGAGCTAAAAATGTTTAGATTTTAGATTTTCATTTTAATGTTTACATGCTCACTATCTCATTTTGTTTTAACATGGTATTTTCTCTGAAGCAATCTTTATGTAATAAAAACAAGGCTCGAGCTTTGTTTACATAGCAAAGAATTGTAAGTGCTGTACTCACTTGAAACTCAACAAATGACGTTCAAATGTTTTGCTGACCATTAGAAATACCAGTAAGTCTGGCATGTCATTCAAAATCAAAATCTAAAACCTAAACATTTTTAGCTCAAAACGTGTCCATGCCCCTTTAAGGTAGAGGAAAACTTAATAGTGGGTAGACAGAGGATGGTATAGTGGACAGGAATCGTCAACTTATCGGACATTTACAGGTAACTTTGTAAATACAGCTGGACTCTCTTCTACAGTATATAAAAGCGTAAAAAGACAAAAGATTACGTAACAAAAATGTTTTTAACCACAACAGATATTATTTCGCACATCTGTCGCGGAAGCTCAGTGGCTAGAGCCTCGTGTTTTTGGCGAATATAAAGATAGGTAGTGATTGCTCATTCGCTCAATATTTACATGTAGAAGTGAGTTGAGTGAAAAATTGTTAGATAAACTTGAGATGTACGTATACCCAACAACAATTAGATATTAAAGGGACTTCCGGTTGTTGCTATACGTATAAACAATACATTACCGTGCGTGAAGTTAAAATTTGAGGATAGAGACAGAGGAAAAAATTGAATATAACATAATTGGCATGCAATAAACAGAGCATCGTAAATATACCAATCTTTTCAAGTAGCTGGATAAAGCAAAAATAAAACCATTCTTAACGTATGAACATTTAACTTCGGACATGACAAAGTCCAGACTTGTTTGCTACCCTTTTAATCAAAGATACAGAAACAAATTCAGTGTACCTGGGTAGGATTTTTTTGCAGTATCTTCCTAGATCAAAGCTAAAGTTACTACGACTAATGTACATTAAGAGATATAAGCCTCTAAAGATAAAAATCCCGTAGGAGAATTGGGGATTTTTTTCCTATCAAAATCCTATCATTATCCATGGGAGAAAAAATCCTATAGGAAAAAAATTCTCGATTGATTTTCAATAGGATAATTATATCCTACAGACAAATGAATTAGATTAAATGTCCCAGATAAATATAGTCCTCACAATAACAATAAACTGATTGGATTTAATATCCTATGTGTCTACTAAAAATGTGATAAGTTTCCATTGGATTTTTATTTGAGATATTTAATTCTAATTCAATTTTTGTAGGATCAATTATCCTATCGAAAATTAAGTTTTCATAGGAGAACTTGCGTATTTAGCGAAGGACAACACCATGAAATACGAAATGCTGAATTTGTTTTTGATATTTCCTGTTTTGAAATTATTTTTATACTCCCACTCCATCCCAGTATATATATTGAAGTTGAAAGCAAATGTTACAAAATAAAAATATATTGATCATGAGGTGAACTCTTGAGAAGGATGATATTCCAGGTAGTACTAGTAGTACGTCTACTCGATGGCTGACCGGAATTTTACGTTAGTAGAACTATTATAATATGTGTAGTATTGACTTTTAGCATACTTGATTCTGACCCTAATTCGGGCGAACCGAACTGAACCGGGTATACCCGGGGTACTTAGAATCAAGTGACCCGGCGCATATAGTAATAAAAATGCTGAATTTCTAACGTATATAACATTTTTAGGCACAGAAAAGGCTAACATTGTTACAAATTATTTTACACCTGTCAGAACACCCAAGGATGTACAAGTTTGGTTGAATTGGCCCAGTGAGTTCTTGAGAAAGAGTCGAAAAATGTGAAAAGTTAACGGACAGACAGACGGACAGACGACGACAACAGGATGATCAGAAAAGCTCACTTTGAACTTCGTTCAGGTGAGCTAAAAAAAAAAAAAAAGAAAGAAAAAAAAAAAAGAAAAAAAAAGTGATTGGGAATGAACTTGGTTAACTATATCCATAATTATATACTAACAAAAATAAAATATTAAGTGCCAGTCAACAGGAGACATAAAAAAGGGACTGTGCTTTAGGAAATCATAAAACTTAAATTTGACAGTATATCATTCCATATTAGAAATAGCATTCCTCCTCATGTTCTAAATGTAGAACAAGCAACATAAGTACTATTATATCAATGTACATTTTTTTTTTAAGAAAAAAAAAAAGGTATCATGTACATTTAGAAGAGACAAAGTGTTGGAATGTCATGGGTCAAATATATTATGACTATCAAATGTATAAGTGTCCAGTCAACAGGAGACAACAAGGGACGGTGCTCATAAGGAAATGCATAATCCTCAAAAAGTATACTGGGATATAAAAACATTCGCTCCTCATGTCTGATGTTGACAAAGCAACACATTTTTACATAAATAGAACAGTATAAATGCATAAATCATATATGTTGAAACAGCTATCTACAAATGTTTGATATGAAATTACCTAAAAAGTTTCTCAATATGGAATAAAAAATAGAAAGGAAAAAAGCTACAGGTACATAAGATTATTATATATTACATTCCATCCCCATGGAAAAAAGATAAATATGGAGAGAGCAGACAGTGAATCAATCCCATGGTTTCATGGTACCCCAATCAAGAATGTAATCAATAGCTGATTTCCTTAGGCGAGATATTCGAGAAGAACAAATGAACATCTTTGAGATATCCAATATCTTACTCGCATGTGCATAAATTAGTCAATAATAGCTCTTTAAGATATACGCCAATGTTTTAAATTTCAAACGTTACCTCCGAATCAAAAAATTATATATACGGTAGCTGATTAGGGGTGATATCTATAAAATACTTGATGGATATAAATACCTATGTGTACTCACAATCGTTATATATCATTGGATTTTATTTGAGATATTTAATTCTAATTCAATTTTCTGTAGGAAATTATCCTATCGAAAATTAAGTTTTCATAGGAAAACTTGCGTATTTAGCGAAGGACAAACACCATGAAATACGAAATGCTGAATTTGTTTTTGATATTTCCCTGTTTTGAAATTTATTTTATATACTCCCACTACCATCCCAGTAAATATATTGAAGTTGAAAGCAAATGTTACAAAAATAAAAAATATATTGATCATGAGGTGAACTCTTGAGAAAGGATGATATTCCAGGTAGTACTAGTAGTACGTCTACTCGATGGCTGACCGGAATTTTACGTTAGTAGAACTATTATAATATGTGTAGTATTGACTTTTAGCATAACTTGATTCTGACCCTAATCTCGGGCGAACCGAAACTGAACCGGGTATACCGGGTACTTAGAATCAAGTGACCCGCGCATATAGTAATAAAAAATGCTGAATTTCTAACGTATATAACATTTTTAGGCACAGAAAGGCTAACATTGTTACAAATTAATTTTACACCTGTCAGAAGCAATTTAAACATGCGAAAATGAGCTCCTCCCTTGGACACAATCAGATTTTCCCATATGCCATAAAACTTGAAGTTTTAAATACCATTTATTACTGAGCATTTTTAAAGGCATTCTGTTTGTTTCCCCACTGTGGCATTTCTTGGTCTTGGCTTTAAGACAATGATAAAATTATATGTAAATCAGCTGATTTGTGAATTACAACACAATTTTACAAATGGACAATGCCATTTGTGCATTGACACCAAAATTGTGTAGGTCAATAACACATCATTGCTAAAAATATAAAAATTACTCAAATATCCCAATGTGAAAATTCA
>CAJDSM010047347.1:0-15886 GCA_903981925.1 Ostrea lurida | reverse complement strand
AAGAATACAAAAGCCCACTTAATTCACCAGCGCCGTACAACCATTGAACCCGGCTGGTTAGCTCTTCACTTCTATGTAGAGTACAAGTCAACTAACTATTCAGGGAGTAGATTGATACAATCCATGCATCTACCTTGAAATGGAAAAAATGTTTTTTTTTTTTAAGACAAAAAACATCAAGACATAACTGGCGAACAAATGGATAACATAGGGACTCTCGAGCATTAAAACTTAAACACGCTAGTCAAAAGCAAACGCAAGCATGCCCAAGCTCATTAAATGATAGTGAACTTGTATTCCTGGAACAAAATATAAATAAATCTAGATTAGGTGTATTATTGATACATTAATAGAAATTTGATAGTAATATAAAGAAAAGATTTAAGGAATGTTGCCCTACTGCGATCTCACATTGGCGACTAATGTTACATTATACAGAACAACAAAATGTCTTCAAATTTTGCATAAAAAGTCTGTTCATAAGGTATTGAGTCGATTGGTGAATTCAAATGCGAATTTAGTGAAAATGCTCTAGTACGTAGAGCAGATAAACATGTGTCGAACCGGGAACAATAATCGGTTCTGCTTGAGCGTTTTCAGTGGTTTTTTCCTCGAGATTTGTATCAATTCAAATTGGAATTTACCTGACGATAAACGAAAATTGTGCATTGATAGTACTGACATAAACATGTGCATCCAGAATCTTTCTGCTTGTTTATCACTTCAAACCTATAGACAACAAACGTAGGTGGGTTTACCTGAGCACCGGCTCTTAATACCTTGAACAATCAAACTGCTCCACTTATTTTTGAATAATTAGATACCAATCTTATATCCTGGAATTTGCTAGTCAAAGATATGATGTTATAGTAAAATCCAGCACTAAGTGAGATTTATACTTTTACCATATCGTGAGACTAGGACTTATTGATGGTTTCTTTTTGCGTCAATGTAATAATATGCTTAATTTCAAGGGACATAATATGACTTAGTGTTTATTTAGCAAAGCTACTGCAAAGAACATAGCAGAGGAGACTTACACAGACACTGGACACGTTTCGTGCTCAGCTTAAAAATGTTTAGATTTATAGATTTTCATTTTTTAATGTTCTACTTGCTCACTATTCTCACTTTGTTTTAAACATGGTATTTACTCTGAGAGCATCTTTATGTTAAATAGATAAAGCTAGGGGCTCGAGCATTTGTTTGACCAATAGCAAGAATTGTAAAGAGCTTAATCTTCACGTTGAAAACTCAACCAGAATGAACAGTTCAAATGTTTTTGTCTGATCATTTTAGAAATGCTCATTAAGCTGAGCATTTGTAAACATTAAAAAATCAAACATTCTAAAAACCTAAAACTATTATAAGTTAGCTCATGAATAACGTTTGTTGCCATGCTCCTTTAAGAGTAAGGATGGAAAAAGCTTTAATTAGTTGGGTAGCACAGTAGTCGATGGTATAGTGGGACAGAGAATTCGCTCAAAACTTATCGGCATTGTACAGCGTAAACCTTTGTGAGAAATACGATCGCTGGACTTTCTTCTTACAGCTACTAATAACAAAAGCGTTAAAACAGACAAAATCGATTACGTTACAAGGAGAAATGTTTTTTATACACACATACAAGATCATTTCATTTCGCCACATCGTGTGGTCGCGGAACGATCCAGTGCGCTAGACGCAAACTTTGTGGGTTTTTTTGGCGAGAATATACACAGACTCAGGTTAGCTTGATGCTCACTTCGCCCTCCCCATATAATATTTTTACGGATGTAGAAGCGTGAGTTGCAGTGGAAAAAACCTCAAATTGTATACAGTCTAAACTTTGAGATGTACGTATACCCATTACACACAATTAGTATATTAAAGGTGACTTCCGGTTGTTGCTCTATTACGTAAAAACCTAAATAGCTATGTTACCGTGCCTTGATCAGTTGAAAACCATGAGGATCAGAGACAAGGAAATATAAAAAATTGAAATTTTATAACATTAATTGGCATGCATATTAGAAAGCTAGTAGCAATCGGAAATATACCACATCTTTCAGAGTTAAGCTGGACTGAAAGCAAAGAAATTATAACCATACATATACAGTATGACATTACACTATCGACCAATTTGACAGAAAAGTCCCGAGACTTCTTGCTTAGCCCTTTTAATCGCCAAAGATCAGAAATCAAACCTCCAGTGTACCTGTAAGGATTTTTATGTGCCATGTATCTCCCTAGATCAAGCTAATAGTTACTCTCACGAACTGTCACCACTGTTACATTAAGATAGCAGTATACAGCCTCCTCATAATAGAGATAACTAAACTCCCTCGTTAGTGAAAGAATGGGGATATATTTATATCCCTAATCGAAAATCCGCTATCATTTATTCCAATCTGGGGAGACAAAGGAAATTCCTTACTAGGAATCATAAACAGAAAATTCTGATGCCCGAATTTTATGCAAATTGACGTGATAAAATTAATCCTAACAGGAAACATGAATTCAGATTAAAGTCGGTCGCCCCTACGCCGACCCATAGTATATAGTCCTTCACGGGAATATACATATCAACTGATGTTGGATTTTTTAGCTCTCATATGTCTGTCTACTAAAAATGTGTATCTAAGCCTGATTATTCCATTTGGGATTCTTTTACTTGTAGATTATTTAATTCTAATTTTCAATTTGCCCTGCAGCAGAGTCCTAGATGTATACCTATCTCGACGAAGCACAATTTCTAAGTATTTCATAGGAACTTGCGTATTTAGCGAACGGAACATACACAACCATCGAAACTTACGAATATGGCTGATATTTTCTTTTTGACTATTCCTGTTTTTGAAAAATCTTACTTTTTAATCACTCCCACATCCATCCCAGTATATATCATTGATAGTGAAAGCATCAATGTTTACAAAAAAAATATAACTTGATCTATAAGTGTTTGAACTACCTTGAGAAGGAGATCATTCCAGGTACGTAACTAGTTGTAGCCATCTACTCGATGGCTTCACCTCTCGGCGTAATTTTTACGTCCTAGTCAGGAACTTATCAACTAAATAATGGCTCAGTAGTATTTGTACTTTCTAGCATTACTTGAAATTCGTTGACCCTAATTCGGTGCGAATCCGAACTCGCAACACAGGCGTTATATCCCTGGACCTATACTGGTACTTACGAATCAATGTTGACCGGCGCACACCGAATGAACTTTCGATATATTAGTGTAATGAGTAAATAAAATGCTGCGAAATTTCTAACGCTAATTAACGAATTTTTAGGCAACAAGAATAATGGCTAACCATGTTACAAAATATTTTACACCTGGTCACGAAAGCAAATTTAAAACATGGATAAATGAACTCTTCTCCTCTGTACCCCAGATCAATGATATTTTCCCTCTATGCACATAAAAACTTGAACGTTTTTAAATACCATTTTATTATCTGAGCATATTTGGGGCATTCTGTTTAGTTTTCCTCACACTGTGGCATTTCTTGTGTCTTGGCTTTATAAAGACAATGAGTAAAATTATGTTAAAGCCAGCTGATATTGATGATTACAAACACAATTTTACATGAAAATTATGCCAATTTGTGGCAATTGACACCAATTATTGGTGATTAGACTTCGAAGGTACAACACATCATTCCTGCAACTACAAAAAATATAGTTAATTACTCATAAATAATCCAAAATGTGAAAATTCAGTCTTTCCGGTCACACGGCAAAGAACAAATATTTGTCATAATAGGCAAATTGCGAACTAAACATAAAATTCCAAAAAATTTCAGATAGCAAATTGCTCGAATAACGAATATATTACAAATTCCAATCAATATAAATGGAAGAAACCAACTTGGTTAATTCGGATTCCTTGAGCACGGCAACCCAATTACCAAATTGGTACTTCAAGTGAATATCAAATAATTTCAAATTGACAAAACAGGAAGGAACACGCGCATTCTCTCTACATGGCGGAGCTTGACAATACTCTAATGTGTTCATTGAAAGCCACCGCCACCAGGTGGAAGGTAAGCGGTTTAGTTCTGCGGCCTAGACCATTTGACCCACTCATTAACACATGAATAAAAAACTTGATGACTGATAATAAATTTTAGGAAAACAAATATACCAGTTGATCTTGAATTTGTTCAAATTGTATTCAAATATATTTCATTCTGCTCTGGACAAATGAACCATCATTCATCATTAGGATATATTTGATATTTAATTAATGTAACTCTCCTCCATCTATAACCACTTAAAGCTGCAATGGAACTGTTTCAACCTTCTTCAAAGATGTTGTTCATACATGTAGCTTTGCTCGAATTTACTGAAAATCTCCATTCTTCTTCTAGGAAGCAAACTGAGACATTATAACTTTGTACTGGAGGGAACAGTGTGTGAATTTTCACCAAAAGTATAGTTTTTTGATGTTTTTATTTTGCAAGTATTAACAATTGGTATTATTTCATCAAATGTTAAGCACCAACATCTGAGTATTCAAATTAATGGTGGTTTATACATTGACTTTAAACAAAGATTTTATTTTTCTTTATGGCATAGTACTGAGTCCATTAACCATACCCCTCTTTCTCCCCTATGCACCAAAATATTTGAGTCCATAAGCACACTCCACCTGGGCCCAAATCCCTGGCTGCAAAATCTCCCTCTTATTCAGCTATTTAAGGAAACCACATCACCCAAACTGAAATCTGAAATAAATTTCCAAAGAATGTTTGATATTTCTTACTAAAAGGCAAATAAATAAGACAATATGTTGAAGAGTAAATGACGCAGATCATTGTGGGATTTTCAGAAGATCGGTGTTTGTTATTGTACCTGCTCTACGATGCTACCCATGGTGCGAGATTCGTCCATGGGTAATACATTGAGTTCCCTGACTCCTGTTGTCTCAATCTCGTGTCCCTCTCCTCGTGCTTCTGGTGCTCAACGTTATCGGACATGCGATTCTACTGTAAAATCCTGCCCGTGTCGCTCGCTAGTATGACTCTGTGGTATTTCTTAATACAGCTTCCGAGACATGTCTAACCACGTGTATACCCACTATGTATATATACCTAAATCTTATATAGTACAGGTAGTAGATGATATATTAATTATAATATAGCATTATAAATATATATATCTCATATATTTCATATATTATCATATGCTAGATAACAAAGGTCATACTATATATATAATACCTCGCTATATATCTACATGTATGCACGCGGTTTGCGGTTGGCCTAGTCTTGCTTCAATCCAACAACATCGAATTACCTAATCCTTCGCGATTTCTGTCCTATTGATATGAAATGTTTAAAGCTGACATGATTTCTTAAATACCTAAACATTTTCATCTTATCCGCCATATTTCTTTCAGATAGCCGATTTCTCTTCACCTGTATATACCCCAAAAGTGATTGTCACACCTGAGTAATTTTGTAGCTGAACTCGACCAGTGCACACCTCCGATAGTAATGTATAAGGAATGAGAAACAAATGAAATCACGTTTTAAAACATTATGCATTGCTCAAAATTACAGTATACTCATTGTATATCAATAGAATACTAGTGAAAAGTTAGATAATTTAGATGGAAATGCACAAAAAGAAGCTTTTCTTGCATACGTGCATGTATCTGCAAGTATTTGCAACTAACATGTCAGTAACATGTAAAAATCGCGGCGGAATCGTTTAGCAATTACATACTAATAGAATGGAATAAGCAAAGAACATAAAATACTTCTTGTTCACAATCAGGTCTTGCAAAATCCTGGTGCATATGTAATGCACGTATAGCATACTCGCCAAAAAACGTACCAAATGACTAAAAATGGCAAATACCGTTTGCTGAAAGTAAATAAAATGAAAAACAGGATGATCGTTGTTGGAAGGCGGAGCCAAAAATTGTCTCTTAAGTGGGGGGAGGACAATCTTCAAAAATCTTCATTAAAAACAAAAAGGGCAATCTTTTAAGAATGCTAAATGAAATGTGAGTTTTAGAATTAGGAAGGGACCTTACCAATTTTTTTTAATGGTGATCACCGGGGTAGATCACCCCAGCGGGGCCAAACTTCTTTTATAGGTTGGGTTAAGCAGTTGAAAGCACATCTTTAATGTATTGAGTAAAGTAAAATAAAAGTAAATACGTGAATCCTAGGGTAGGGGCGTGGTCTTTTAAACGGGTCCGCTGGGGAGACGACACGGCTCGCGCCTACCAAACCACCAGAACCTGGACCAGGTATGGTGAGAGATGTGTGAGATCAGGTAGACCCAAAAAGAAAAGCTATACCGGCCGGAGGTGTTGCACTTAACCAAGTGTGATTGTCCTGAGCCAGAAACACGTTTTGTTCCCCCCCCCCCAGGAGGGAATTTTGCAGAACCAACTTTTGCCTTAAAGTTACATTGTATTAGAAACATTTTAAGCATGTTTGCAATCTGGCTGATTGGGGCGTTTGGGCGATAAAAGGGGATGTTAATAAAACTCCTCCCAAGGTCGGCAAGGCGAATATTCGCTGAATCATACCTTAAAACATTTATGATGCCATATCTATGTATATCGGAATATGTGGCAAGCTATATAGAAAAACAGTCAGAGATGGTTACAAAGTGAAAGCACATGACTTGTACTTTTATTTGTGTACCGATGATAGGGTAAATTAGCTCAGTTTTGCGAATTCATTGAATACTATGTAATTTTTCGTATTAATCACAATATGTGATGTTTTTATTGCCTATAAGTTTTTTACAGATTGTATTGATTTTCGCAGAATAAGAAAACATAGTTTCTTCCGGTGGAATTTTTTAGCAAACCAACTGTACCTTAATCCATATCAGTTTGTATTAGTCAACATTTTAAGCCGATGTTTGTCTACTCTGTGCCTAGTTGGGCGTTTGAGTGTACGGGGATTGTTAAAAACGTTACCAAGGCCAACGTGTGCGCTGTGGATACGTGTTTATGCTCGACGTATAACACAGTTATATAGATGTCATATCTGTGGCTTCGAATTGCACCTTAAGATCATCGGAGTGGGTACCCAAATTGAAAACATAATGAATTGTACTTTCTGAATACCAATTAATGATGTAAATTAGCTCATTTGCATATTTCATAGATGGAACTCTTAATGTGTATTTAGTTGAAAATACTTTGAGTCGTTTGCATTGCTGGAATTTTATATATGTATATGACAGAACAGAAACATGTTTCTTACCCGGGGAGATTATTTGCCACACCGACTTTGCCCATAAAGTACGATTGTATCAGTGAACACTTTTAAGCCATGTGCACTCTGCGCGGTTTGGGCTTTGGGGTGGGGTCAACAGTGATTAAAATACGTTACCATAGCACCTTTACTATCCCAACATTTCAACTACATTTCATAACATGTAAAAATCTTGATATTAGTTTACTACCTAGGATACATGCAGAATGGTAGGCCCCCATGAAGCATATTGAATTGGTACTTTAGATGCTACCATTTTATGTAAATTAGCTGATTTGACATATTCGTTATAACATAATTGATTTCAGATTCTTCGTCAAAAAACCCATATTTTCTTGATTTACCGTTCTTTGAGTATATATGAGCAGACCTTCAGGAGATCACGGTTTGTCTTTCTGTGGAGAGAATTTTAGACAGAACCAAACTGTGATTTGAATATACATTGTCATTTGGACCAACATTTTACTAGGCCTGTATTGCAATTCTGGCTGTTTGGGGCGTAATTGGGGATTTAAAAATGTGACCATAGTCAAGTTACTTGGGAAAACTTTACAAAAATTTTTACGATGTGATATATTGGGTTTAGTTTTAACTATATACTGTACAGGCAGGAATGGTTTAATACAAAATGAATCAGTATGGTTAATATGTAGTGACTTTTTAATATTAGGCTGGACTTAGTTATAATGCTAGGAATTTCAGGCTCATTTGGCCATAATTCCATAGAAAAAAATAATGATTTTGGTGTTTTTAATAAAAATGTTTTTATGTCTTATTTTTAGAAAATATTAAATGACAGAACAAATAAAAACAAGGTAGTATTCTATGTAGGCAATTATCAAATTTACTGTAAATTCAACCACAATTATGCAGGGTAATTTTTGGTGAGGTCCTAATATGTTTCAAATTAATGAATGTATGAAGGGACCAGAACAAATGTGTTTGCATAAATTTGAGCCATTAGACGCGCATTCACTGAGAGGTGATCAATCGATCAGCAAATATTTCCTTGATCGATCAGATGTTTATTTCCACTTCATCCCCTCTCATTAGTTTCCATTCCCATCATCACCGAGCACACAGTATGTAAAGGCCAAAGATACGAACAAGTTGATCTATTGTCAATAAGGTTTCTGTGGCTTACAATAGCACCACTTTGGCTCTACTTCATAATTGCAATCCCCTCTGTTACCAGCCCCGACTCACTAAGTCTGGAAGAGCACTTAGCTGGCTCGGTTCCGATCAGGCGATTACGCCTGGTTAATGTACAACGTTTGATAGTATTAATACAAACGTGCGGAGTGATTGATAATTTTTTTGTGGATTATATATTATAGTGGTTATTTTTGAATGTGTATTTGTACCACAAGCGTGATAATGCTTTGACGCCATTTCATGGATTCTTTCCAAACAAATTTAAACATGAAGCTTCAGTTCACATAATTTTAAACTTAATAAGTCATTTTCGATCAGATCCAGTGGTTGACCACTGTTGTGGAAAATGGTTAAGGAACGCCTGTGAGAATGTAAACTATAGATAAAAAAGTTCTATTATATAAAAGTTTAGCGACCACTAGTGATTCGGGGTAAGTGCAGATTTTCACTTAATTTGGAGGGAATTATAATAGCGGTCTGCCGGATCCGTTACATGAGGTGGCAGAAAAGAAATTTTCTGACTTGAGCACCCCCGGAGTCCCGCTCCCGAAGATGCGGAAAATTTGATGGCCTGCTGACTTGTAGCAGGGCAAAGCAAAAGTCGGGGAAATGAATGACAAGATTGCATAAGCAGATCCAATTGATTGCGTGGATAGAGTGCTAAAAGCTGTTGGTAATCGCTTTCTTGGGTGCATTTCATTTTTGAAGCGTATTTTGAAGTACAACAAGATTTTGCCAAGCATGCCGAGACCATATATATTTGACAGATGACCAAATACGGGTACGAGTGGACAATCGCTAAAGCAATTCTGAATATGTTTCCTATATTAATTAAAGACAAATTTGCGAACATTGTTGGCTGGAGGTGGGGGATGACGAAACATGGGTGTGACATATATTTGAACCAATAAGAAAAATCGGAAGCAAAATATGGGCTAACTTAACACGGTAGAAGGGACCTGTAGTGGCCACTTGCAAGAAGTGTCGTTTACTTGCCATACGCTTCAAGTGGTGGAGTGGGGTAGTGGCCGTTAACAAATTTCCGATGCCTATAAGGAACAAACAGTGTTACCGGTCGGTGTTATTACTCAATATGGCTACAGGGCTAAAAAAGGTTCTTTTGAGATACTTGTAGGCAATAGAATATCCATCCTATGTACAGCAGTTTGGTGGGCAGTGTCTCGTCTCACTTTAATTGATAATGCTCGATCCAGGCCTATAACATCTGAGCTTGTGAAGCAATTTTTAAGTTGGGAAGAAGGGGTATCATGCTTGCTACACCCACCAATACTCGGCAAGAATCTAGCCTTTATTATGCAACGGCTGGTTTTCCTTTGTCCCAAAAACTTAAGCAGTTCTATTCGGTCGTCGTATAGTATCTGCTTGTTCAATGACAAATTAATTGCACCTTAAATGTTGCCTCAGTCATCAGTCGAGGCTGCGCTCCAGAGCACTACCCATTAAATCAGAGTGAAACGAATCAAGCTTAAGCATAGCATTTTCTCTTGATTTGTCAGTGCCGCGCTTATTCTTCTTTTAGTACGCTTGGCAAATACATTCATACAGTATTGTATTAGGGGAGTATGAAGAGAATATTACTTAAATGATGAATATCTAGTTTCTTGTTACGGTAGATTTTTTGAAACCAGTAACACTTTTTGTGAGCAGAACCACTACGTGGCTATGTGGTAGTTGTATAAGTGGTAGTAGGTATACTATCTTGTATTACATTTATATGCAAATAAAAAGGCATATGTTGTTTTCAAGAATGTATACAATGTGTGTGGTATATCGGGGACTCAGAGCTGCTTATTGTCATTGGACTCAAATCAAAGGGGATTTAGCTAAACGCATTCAACCTAGAAGCCCTGTGATCCAGAAAAGTACAACAGACATCGTAACATTGTATCACTAATTGTCTCCTTAAATTAATAAGTTAATTAATTTAATTTAATACGTTAATAGAATAGATTTATTATTGTATTCTTGATTCTTTGTCTTTCATTTATATAAATTAAACCTTACAGAAATAAAATTGTGTGATATTAATGCAATGAGTAACGACAGGCAATAATTTATGATGCCTTGTAAGAGTGTTTCCACTTTGAGAAGTTTTTTATTTAAGTTACCAAAATATGATTTAAACATGCAATCGTATTAGACAATTGAACATGATGGATTATCTCCATACCCAGCGCAGTACCAAACAACATGACGAATTCGTTCTTGAATCACAAAATTGCGGGATATTTAGGAAAAATGTTGACAGGTTATTCCATTGATCTTTCTCACCAAAATATCTGTATTTCCCCCCCGCAAAAATAGATCAACGGAATATAAGTAAATTGTTGGTTCTGAGGTGTATGTCCTTTATATTTAGACGGTACGGTTATGACAATTTGATCAAGATACACCATTATGTTAAGACAAAACCAAAGAAAGTAAAAATATTTGAAGAGGATTCTATACAGTTTTTTTACCAAATTTCAATCTGATTAACTGGGTTTTCACTAATCAATTCTTAAGTGTGTTGATTATTGTACCCCAGAAGCACCATCACTTAACGCACCCACACGGCAGATGGTGCAAAACTCCTCGTGGCCTGGTGCTTCATTCCTTGGTGAGCATTTGTTAAAGAGGCTTTCAGTGAAATAATGCAAACCTTTTGCAAACATTCCCCCTGGGGGGGGGGGGGGGATACTTCGGGTTTATTTGGGGCAGGAAACAGCTCAGGTCAAACAAATGGTTACATGTATGTTGATCTCTGATTTATTCTGATATATCCAAAGAAAACACAATAAACTGCACATTCGTATCTCGACAGAACACGTGTCACTCCACATATACAGACTGCCCCAACACTTTGTCCACGTGCCAATGAGTAACTGTTTTCACATCAGGGCATACATGGTCAGAGTGGAATATTATTTCCCTAGTATTTAATGCTTGAGTAGTCCGATTCTTGCAGCTTAACAGAAATACGAGGAATCGCTACATGATATGGCTGCCTGTGATTAATTTATCGTCTCTACCGCACATTCTATATATATCATTCCAGATACCGCGTATGATGAGCATACTAGCCTATGGAAAGTAATTGACATAATTCTAAGGTGTACGAAATATACGAGTATATTAAACCAATAATAGACGGAATCCAGTCCATCCTTACAACAATTTGGGTGTTCTTTGGAAAATCAAAATAATATAAATTTACAAAATAATCACCTTGTCAATGCACAGACAAAGAGAGAGGGACGAAGAGAGGAGAGAGACGAGAGAGGAGATAAGAGATGAGTAAAAGAAGAGACGAGGCGCGAGAAGGAGGGACGACAGCAGGGAGAGAAGAAGGAGGAGAGAGAAAAGCCAGGAGAGAGAGAGAGACTACGTGGCTGTTTCTCTGAGTGAATTGGAGAAGATAAAAGAATGTATATATACATATGATTAGAATGATATATGCACTTAATTGGAGATGGCTCCAAGTCGGGAAGTGCATAGATACCCTTACATGGGTTCCCCAAATCATTATTTGTGCTTTTACTTATACAAGTGTAATGATATGGGCATACCTTTCTAGGCAAATATAGCAACACACAAATCTACGCGCTAAGCATAATAGGCTCTCTACTGAGCATGAAAGATGGATTGATAAACTATGACGAATCCAAAACTTTCAAAAAGTAATCTGTATTAGGTAGTTAGTGTGGAAGAAGTATACTTGTAAACTATTCCGTATATATAGCGAAAATTACCACTAACAGAGTAACATTGAAAGTTCTTCGTCTCTCGATCTTCTGCATCCGTACTCTCCTCTAACTCGCTCGTGCTCTCATCTCTCCTCTTGCTCACTCCATCCCTACTTCTGCTTCGTCTCTGACCTGTCTGGAAATGAGTGTAGCCGCCTAAGACGGGTGTATTATTTCGGCACTCTATATAAAGTCAGTCCAAGAGCCCATCTGGACTGTACTGCTGGGCCGGATAAGCATTTAAACATAGAGTTACAGAATGTGTCTCCCTTATTGATTTTTGAGAATGCGTAGAAAGATTGCAAATGATATTAGTGATTGTTACTCCTAATTTTGTTCGAAATTACATCCAAAAAGGAATCTTGAAAATTATGTATTTTTCAAATTTTTGTAATTTTCTCTGCACAAGAATTTGTACCCACTTAAAGTTACGGAAACATGTGTCATTTCGTTACATGTCTGTATATATGCTAAAATTCAGATGATTCAGTATAATCCAAAATTCAAAATCACAGATTTTCCAGCTTTATAAGTTCGATCAGCTCTCATAAATATTGAGGAAGACCACTAATTACATGCGAAATAACTTTTATAACTCCTACCATCTGAGGATTCTGTGCGGGTAAATCAGCTTGTGCTATTCTTTTGACATTGCATTGTTGTTATTTTTTTTTTTGTTTTACTTATTTATTAAACTTATCTTATAAAAATACGAATGTAATACAATTTGAAATCCTATCAGCGTATTACCACTCCATTGTCTGAATGCTAACGAAATGAAAACGTCATTTCAACTATTCCACAGATGTGACTATAAAAATGCAAAACATACGTGCATGCGATTATTTCCCAGCAAACGCCTGATAGGATTATTATACAGTTGTGAATAAGAGGTGTATATATGCTTGACAGAGAAATAATCCAAATACTAAGGCCAGTAACGTTAGTTATGCACTTATAAATTGATTATGTGAAATGGTGGGTTAAACTCTGACAATTTGTAAAAAACTGTGTAAAATTGAAAAAGTGGTGAAAACCACTTAATAAAGATGTAACAAATTTAAGATACACCATAAGCAAGTCAGATACTAAAATGGTGCCATCTAAAATAACAAAAACGCAAAAAAAAAAAAGTAAGCCATAAGAGACTAAGACATTGATATAGTTTGTTTCAAAAGATGTGTCGTAAAGGGGGAGGAGTATATCGAATCTTAAAATTATGAGTGTATTTGCCTCCCTAAAGCTGTCGAGTACCATGTCTATTAAATTTTTGGAGAGGGGGTGGACATTTATTATTATGTTCATATTTAAGAAGCGTACACTGTATATACTGGTTATAAGACAACAGAGATGATGGGATCTGGCGCGCCCAACCCGGCCCCCTACCTGTCGGTGTGATCCGGGTTCAGAATAGGTCCTCAAGCACTTGCTCCCCCTTGCATGGAGAGCGTAAGAGGCGAACCTAAATGGGTGGACCGGTAGCATTCGGATGGGACCGGAGAAGACACAAGCGAGTGAAGAGTGAACCCTACGTCCCCGTGTCACAGCAGGTGTGGCCACAGATAAGAAGATCCCTCCCTTGCTCAAAGGCCCTGTGAGTGCGGAGGTATAGGCGCTAAATTTTGGCAGCCCTTCAACCAGGGCACAAATGATGACCTGTCCCGCATATAGAGTGAAATATTTTCTGCGGAGGGTGGGGCGAAGCTGGTAAAACATTACAAGTAATCAATCCAAATCCACGCCCCACCCCACATCGCTCGATATAGGGCGTGCCTGCTACCGCTCGATGAAGACGCAAATGATATAAAATCAAGATGAATTCAAACCCTTTTGCATTGCATATAATATTTTAGTCCGATTCAACGCAGATGTAATACTATCAATTCAATAATGCTCACAGGACTCCAAAATGTGTAGTTAAAGATGGAATAGAGTAAGTGCGTGTGTTAATGCAATATAGTGTGGGGATCAGTATTAACTATGAAAAAAGAAAAGACAGAGGAAGAATTTGAAAACAATTTGAATTACTTTCACTCTTAGCATAATTATATTTTGATTCAAGATCAACGACGTAAATGTAGCAGTGAGTGGAATTTTAACACACCCGCCCCGGCCAAAAGAACAGAGGAGGTCCAATTCTTGGGGGGAGGAGTTGTTTAGACAAGGCCACCGCCCGGCCCTTACTTGCCATTTGCTCGAGTAGCCACAAACCTGTAGGACCTAATGTTATGAAAAATGAAATTGTAAATTCTATCAATGCCTGGTTTGCCCCAACGTATTATTATATACAATTAAGAGTTGCGTACATCTGGAAGTCATGTCCAATAGAACCCTAGATGATAGGCCACAAAGTGTAAAAATTTACTGCGGTACGACTCGATTTTCCCTTTGTCACCGGTCACTGTTACCTCAGAATGTACACGTGTACACTGTCAAATATTCGCGTCCGCTCCAAATTCTGAGGGGATGATATTCGTAGAGTTGGGTGAGAAATGGGTGGACTAACGGTCGGACGTGTATAATTCTGCAACAAAGACGGTGATGTTTTTGAATTTTATAATATATACAATTCCAGATTCATGAGGGACGCTGATAAGTTGCAGGTAGGGGCAATTGATATCACCCAGGAAAAATGAAAAGAAAAAAAAAAAAAAAAAAAAGTAAACGGGATTAAAAAAAGCAACGAGAAAATACAATGAACATTATCAGCGAATATTATTAGAACCCATCGGGTTTGAAAATTCTCTCTCTACTCGCTCTCTCTCTTTCATACTATAGTATACAAGATTATTATGCATGGTGCAATTTTATATTACCCTAATGATTCCTGCTTTTTATCTAGAGTCCTGCGGAAAAATTCTGTCTACAATATACATGATAATGGCACTAAACTGGTAAAATAGTTCTACTTTGGATACATTGCCCTGATGTGAAAGATTATATTTTGATCGCACTGAGGCGAAGGTCTTATACAAGGAAAAGACAACGTGTTTTCGCTGGCAAAGATTAGGAAATTACAAGTGAGAGTTATATATCGTTTTCTTTCTTGCATGGGGTATTATGAGTGGCAATAGGAAGGGAAATTAGGCCAACTGGACATTATGTGTATTTGTCGGACGATTTTGCGAAACGATGCTACATGCCCCGTTACATTACCGGGGTTACCTTTAATCAAGATTGATGTTTGGCGCGCCACCCGATAAGATCGCCAAGTCGAACGCATTAGATCCCGTTACAGACCCCACTTGGTTGCGTTTGCAAGCGAGCATGCATTCATAAACAATGTGCAATATTATCTTGTATCTCCATTTGCAATTGAAGTGAGTAAATAATGTATGGTTATAAATTCTTTGCCATTTGCGTTATTCTATTTCACTCAAAATCTATAGCTGATAAAATATCTACTGGTCTGCATGTCTATTGCATATGTTGGAACCAGGATTTACTGCAACTAATTGCGTACACGGGAATGTACAGATGCTACTTAGAGCTAATTTATAGTCATAACTCTGTTTTTCAAAGATTGGTAGCGAAAGTTTTCTACAGGATGATACGGGTAAAATTTTCTCTGTAAAATATTTGGGAAACAAAAGCATGGACTTTAGGTATGTATAAAAATTAATTCACCCACAGTAAGAATTATGCCCTATCGCGCCGTAATAGTACGTCACAAATAATGTACCTGTCGAGGATATTCCGCACCGGTAACAAATCAAGAGATAGCAAACGGTAGTGAAAAGTGAAGCGTAG
>CAJDSM010047343.1:26138-41046 GCA_903981925.1 Ostrea lurida | reverse complement strand
ATATTTACCCTGATTCTATTCTGTAGTGGTGAAAAGCTTTAGGTAGATTTGACTAACGCAAAATGTTTCTTGTTTGTGGCACAACAATATACCAGCTACATAGTATAACTAATGTAATAACTTATCTTCAGCAGGGACTTTCTTATCTTTTCAACACATTTTAATAAGTTGTTTTATACTGATTTTATATAATTTTTACATAAAACTATTAAAAAAATGCATAATTTTTTTTTTTTAACTATATGTATGATATAAGCACTAGATTTAAATATTCAATCATTTCTGATCATCAAAATTATTCTGAAATTAAGGACACAATGTTACGTTTTAAATAGAATCCTTTTTTTTTTTTTAATCTGTCATATATTTCCTTTTTACAGCCCATGTATATGTGTATATGAATGAAATTTTTATCAATACTCAGAGTTATTCTGGAGTTTTTCTAGCCTTTTTAATTTATTTTTTATTCTAGTATTTAATTTTGTATATTTACCTTGATGTAGTTAGTCACTGTATAATAGAGGATGGCTAAGCTGCAAAACAAATATACAGTCAGCTCTCGATACAACGGCCACGTTCATTCCAATCATTTACCATTATAAGGAATCTGCCATTGTAACAATATGCATATTTTACCGATATGAGTTATTACCTTGTTTATTCATCAGCACAATTAGTGCATCGAATAACCCACGTCCTTGCTTTCAGTAACAAACATTACCTGGGTGGCTGTCTTGTGCAAGGTGAGAGGAATTGAAATCTTTACATAATCTTAGTCAAGTGTGAAATATTGCCGATAGCTAATGGGTCTGAACAGTGAGTCTCGGGTAACTGCATGCGTTATATCGGATTTTATGTAGTGTCAAAATGCACATTTGTTACTGATCATTAATGCCGCTGCCGAAAAAAGTACGAATATCAAGCCGAGATAAGTAGTGTGCAGATTTGTTACTGAGCAAAATTTCGCCGTTGAACAAATTTGCTGGTAAACGAATGCCGCTGTAAAAGTGCTGACTGTATATAAATATTTTGTTTTGCCTTGCGACTAGAATGTCGCTCTGGTCATGGTGGACTCGCGTCTAAGATGCCGTTAATAATACTTATTAGGTTTTACTGATGTCTTACAGAATTCTGTCGGGTTGTTCAATTCATAGAAGGCGAGGCCGAAGCCGAGGCCTTCTATGACTTGAACAACCCGCACTATTCTGTAGACATGTAAAAACCTAATAAGTTGTTTTGTTTTGTTGAGGACAAATGTAGAGACAGCACAGTATGACGAAAAGTTAGTTTCAATACTGCAAAAGACGTAGTCCGCCATGTTGCCGTCTATATTTGCTACTGCCGTTAAAGAAATTTAGACGGCAGTCACGTGACCGAGCACCAGCAGAGCGACATCTAATCCAAAGGCAAAACAAAGAATTTAGACGGTGAGTAGCAAAAAAGACGGCAACAGGCGGACGTACGTTTCTTTTAGTATTGAAACTAACTTTTTGTCTTACTGTCTGCTCGATTGGTCCTCGACAACAAAACACTTATAGGTTTGTTACTGGACTGGTCACAGAATATTCGGGTTGTTCAAGTCCCATAGAGGTGGCCTTCGCCTCCCTGTCTATGGAATTGAACAATCCCGACATATTTCTGTAGACATCAGTAACAACCTAATAAGTAATAAAATAGTGAAGTGAGAGAAAATTAGAAAGTTTGCCATAGAAACGTGGAGTCTAAATTAAAAATTTGAAAAATACAAATTATTATGAAGTTTGACAGCTCTAAGCCTAGTGGCAGGTCAGTCAAAGAATCAACATGATTAGCACATTAGGAAAGATGATAAGTGACACCCTATATGTAAGCTATTGTTTTGTATTGAGGACAATTGTTATATGTGAAAAACCTGGTCTATGTGCCACTGCCTAACTAACATGTATGGCATCAAATCCATTGATCAGTTCCCCGTGTAAATATCTGAGATATAAAATGATCTACCATATTATAACCTTGTACATGTACAATTCAGTATTGATTAAAAACTGTATAACTGGAGTATTTGCTCAAGTTGTTAATTTTGAAAACCGTTTTGTCCCATTATTGACCCTAACTGCTACATTATGAAGAATCCTTTCTAAAAATGATGAAAACCAAATGGGTATGTTTTTTTATACATAATATTTAACAATTTACGTATTGAATCTATTATTCCCACGATTTCTCCCAATTTTTAAGTCATAAACAATCGGGAATATCGGGTGCAAGGTGACATGATTGTGCTATATGGAGGGGTGATATATTAACTTTGAACGATTCATAAAAATTCACGTCCCTTTAATAGTTTTATCAATTTTAGTAGTTTATACTTGTTACCAAACAAAATAAGCCATAGAAATTGCTACATTTATATCAATCCAAGCATCCATGGTGTTTATATTAGGTGATGGTTTAAGATGAATCCACTCAAATTTTGAATTTGCTTATCAGATATAGCAAAAAAAAAAAAAACAGGCGCAAAATTTCTGTGTATACAGTAATTAAAAATGTATGACTGTCGGACTGTTAAAACAGTGATTGCATAGTAAAGTGTCTATTTTGGTTATATTGTATTCATTTCCCGTGCTCTGTGGTCTAATGGTGGTCCAAACCACAGTTCACATTGTATTCGTAATATGTACTATATGCTATACTTATTTGTACGCACTTGCAAATATTTCAACTGTCGAGTTATTGCGCATTGTAAGTTTTATTATCCAGATGGTTTGTAGTATCTGCCATAATAACTTCAAATGACTGGTTTCCATGTTTAGTTCAATGAATGATGTTCATGCAATGAGAGTCATATATTTCAATATTTTGCTTTTTTTCATATCTTCTTGTTTGCAAGTAGTAATCAAATTTTTGTACAAATCATTCACTGACTGTCATAGTGATACTGCTATGGAGAATATAAGTGCGCGAAAACTTGTCCTTTGAAGAAAATGCATGTTAATAGACATTATGAAATTACAGTAATCCTCCACATTTGTACCAAGATTGTATCAGTAATTGGGACAATTTAACCCTCAACCTCATTACTACGCCGAGTATAAAGAAATCAACTATTATTTTTGATCTACTCTATCTCTTTATTTTTACATATTTTGCTGCTTTACATATTTTACTTGTAAAATACAAATCAAATTGTGCTGTATATCAGTTATTTCCCTTTTTAACAATAAAATACATCCGCACATCTGCAAAGTGTTTTTGGTATCCTTCAGTGATTCCATTGTTTGAGTTAGTGCATCAGTGTGGGTGTTATTTTTCAAGGAAGGCCTTATAATGTTGAAGATTAAGTTAAGGTAAATTTTGTGTCCAAGAGCGAAAATAATGATTAAAATGTTGGATATGCAGCTTACTAACAGTTACTAACACACACTACTAAATGAATGTTCTGCTGCCTTGAAAGATGTAATGTTTATGGCAAGTATTTTTGGTGGCCAGAAATTGACATTGTTCAAATTTCAGTTATCTGGGCAATTTGCCAGCAGTTGGGACTTGGGGATAAAGTCAGACAGAACAAAAACAATTAATGGCCAGTTGTTTGGAATTCTAAGCGGTTAGAATGGCTTTTCTTAGATAATACTTTGCTTACATAGACTTAAGGCTAATCTCTTATTGCTTCTTAGCCAGCTGTTTCTAGGATTTCATATTTTTAATTGCCTCTCCAGTGATCTGACACAATTGAGCATTTTCTCTCTCCTCTGCTCTCTCTCTCTACTCTCTCTCTCCTCTCCTTCTCTCTCTCTTTCTCTCTCTCTCTCTCAAATACAGCTAAGAATTATCTAATAAAAAGTGCTCCATAGACTAGGTTATAAAATTATGTCTTTGAATAGTTTCAAGAGGTCCTGGAATAACTCATTGTTTACCATCCAGGATTACCAAGCAGCTAAAATGTTGGTGTGCAGACATGTCATTCAGGAAACATCTACATGTATTACGTTCTTCGTTAGATTTTTTACAAAGTGCCCACCGAGACTTTTGAAGAATCTGATGTATTATGCGAAGAAGGGCGACAACACCATCAACTGAAGTTTCTATCTTGCTGAAATTTGACAGGAGAGATAAAAGCACATATAACAACAGCAAGGTAGAATTCCTGGTCCCTCAAGGCAGCAGTCCTCATCCACTTATTATTTCTAACCACCGGGCTAACATGCCAGAATGCGGAGATCTGATATCCGACTCTTTGCTTGGTTGAACTTCCTCATCTACAGCCCCAAATAAAATCTGCCAAGATATCACACGCATAAGAAGATTCAGCCAGCACCTGGAAGTTGAAAATGACCAACTTGGCCAAATGTTGTTTGACTGTGTAATATAATAAACGGTAGATCCACTAACGCTTTATGACCAACAAGAGCCCATTGATACACCATAGACTCTGGACGTGACATACACTCATGAGAGACGATCAGCAAGTACCTCAATGTTACATCAGCCAGGACTTGAAATAGAACTGCCATTATTAACATCTCCAGACCAGTAAAGCCAAACAATTTCATAAGATTATATCTACCAGGAAAATGCAAAGCTGCAAATCGAAACTTAGAACTGCCTTATCGGAACTTAATACCCCCCACGGCCACTCTACATTAGATTTCCTAAGATTAAACAGAAGTTGTCTAATCAATGGTAATATATAATATAGATATATATTGCGGACCATGCATTGAGGCATGCTGTTAGAAAAACATCCCATGTCCAAACTGTATATGCCAATGTATATGTCATGTAAAATAAATGTCCGAGATAAAATTCCATGACAATATGCACATCCCATTATGTAATCTAACACTCCTCCAAGTTTCATTAAAACCCCGCAAGTTGTTAGGAGGAGTTTGGTGGACAACGCACCGAGGCCACATATTGGTGAAAAATGCCCAAGTCCAAACGTTCATATCTTCTACATAATTGTCCGATATAAAATCTGACAAATAGCATGGGCCGGACGGAAGGGCAAAAATGACAACTTTCAAAATCAATGTAAATGCTAATAACAAAGGCCAAAAAATGTACAATCAACGATCTTTGCAATTTAATCGCAACATTTGATTATTCAAACCAACGGGTCTAAATGTTTAACAAACAAGAAATCTTAGACCAACATACATAAATTCCCAAACCAACAATACATCAAATGTTTAACGAACGTAAACCTAATCAACATACATCTTTGACCCACAAGCGGACGCCCAAGTTCAACCAATAGGAGGGCGCATTTTATGAAGCTAAAGAAGCGGAACTTATTCGAAATGAACATGCGCCAATCAACAGAATAAGTAAAAAATATGCAGGCCCTTCAGTTCTAAACTTATATTAGTTATCATAGCCAAATAGGAATTATGTACAGAAAAAATGAAGCGAAAGCAAAATTGTATCCGGAAAGGACAAACACAAGCTACAACCCCGCGCTCTCATCTCTTCTCTCTCTCTCTACTCCCTCTCTCTCTCTCTCTCTCTCTCTCTCCTCTCCTTTTCTTTTGTTTTTCAAAGGGCGGGGCGTTCAACCCCCGCACCGTCCCATTGAACCCATTTCAAGATTCTTATATCTGGATAAGCTCTTGCTTTAGATCTGTCTAAAATTCAACTAGTTAGAATGAAGTCAGCCTCCGGTATTTAGGTTTCTACTTTGTTACTTGCTAGAAAAATCCATTCATGTTTAGTAATTTAAGCTTTAATTCCTGTATGAATCATTGGCAGATCTAGAGGGCGGTACGGGGGGTTGCCCCACACCCACAGCCCCCTTGATTTTGCGAAGAGATGAGAGAGAAGGAGAGAGAGATCGCGTGTAAGAGAGAGAAGAGAGAGGAGAGAGAGAGAGAAGAGAGAGAGAGAGAGAGAGAGAGAGGTTGTAGCTGTGTTTTCTTTCCGGAATACAAGTTTGCTTTCGCCTTCATTTTTCTGTACATAATTCTATTGGCTATGAGAACTAAATATAAAGTTTAGAACTGAAGTCTGCCCATATTTGCCGTCCCCATCTTACTTATTCTGTTGATGCCGCATGCTCTCAATTCGATAACTTCATAAAATGCGCCCCCTATTGGTTGACTTGGGCGCTCCGCTTGTGGTGTCAAAGATTATGTTGATACGTTTTACGTTTCGTTTAAACATTTATGTATGTGTTGCGTTGCACGAATTTATGTAATGTTTGTCTAAGATTTCATGTTTGTTAACATTTAGACCCGTTGGTTGAATATCAAATGTTTGAATTAAATTTGCAAAGATCGTTGATTTACATACATTATTTCGCTTGTAAATATACAATTTTACATTGATTTTGCCCAAAGTTGTTCATTTTTGCCCTTTCCGCCGCCCCACTAAAATAAGCACATCCCCATTATGCTATTCTAAAAATACCACTAAGTTTCATTAAAAATCCTACAAGTCTGTAGGAGGAGTTGCCGGACAATGCGCCTGATGCCATTACATGGCTGAATTGTCCAAAATAAAATTACCTGACTATTATGCACACTGCCATCTCCATTATGCTAATATGACCACTCCAAAAGATTTCATTAAAAATCGTGCAAGTCGTTTAGGAGGAGTTGCGGACAAATGCACTGATGCATGCATTTTGTGAAAAAAAAATGACCAAGTCCAAACGTTCATATTTTCTACATGAATTTGTCCCTTGATAAATTTCCTTGACAAATATAATATGCACCATCTCCATAATGCTATAATCTATAAAGTTTCATTAAAATCCTCCCCCCCCCCCCCCCACTCTGTTTTGAGGGGGGGGGGGGCATATGAAGACATTGAACACTAAAATGTAGGTTATTATAGCTATTAGGTCCTTCTGTTAGACTAGAACACACATGGTGGTCTGCGCGACCTATACATCAGTCACTAAGAAGGTGCCCAGAGATGAGTTGCAAGATTTACGGCAACTTTTCTTTGGAACAATTCCACACCATCCTGAACACTTTTAAAAAGAGGCGACTGCTAACCAGAAGACCCAAAGTCAGATTACCTAATGCTTATAACATCCATCTATTAGCAGTGTTGACTTTCCATCCATGCTTTTTGAACATCAAAGCAGGGAACCTTCATTCACAACAAACCAAAGATGTACAATAAATACCATATTTCATAGAATAGTAAGGCAGATCGAGACCTCCCTACATGCAGGAGAGCCCACCTTCAAGAACCTATATCAGGAACAGCGATTAGCCAACATTCTAGAAACACGATAAAATGCTTTCAAATCTTTTTTGATTAGCCTATCCAATAATTGACTTTGAACACCACTTTGATTACTATGCCACAAGTACTCTGAAGTTTGGTATTTAAAATGCATGGCCTGTGCAGTCATCATTGACAATATATAACCTAGTCTTGTTGAATTCCTCAAGGCACAAACTATGCCCTCCTTACTAGTTGACATCTTATACTATTATCATTACGAAGTATGCTATAATTCTTATTCAGTATCTTATTATAGAAGAAAGAAATATCGCCGTGGCTTTATCAAACTGACATTTGATATGTCGACAACGTTTTATATCTATTCATCAATAAACTATTTTCATTCAAAAGCAATTCAAAATCTCCTATTGAGATCTAGACACCACGCGATTAAATTTATTTCCATAATTTCATGGAGCAGTAATGATAATTAAACTACTCAACTTTAATGACAAATGGGGATACCTTCAGGTTTCTCCATTGGTAAATTTCTTCCCATACTGTTCAGTAATATTCCTATTTGATATACCTAATTGCTCCATTGACTACAGCGTCTGTGAGTTGGGGCTTGGGCGCGGGTCAAGCGCTAAACTAACGTGCCTTCATACCAATTATTGTTCAGTCGGCTCTATTAAATATATCACTGACCTATAAAGATAATTCTGCGTAAACCTGATCAAGGATAAAAGCCTCACAGCAGGCTGCGACATGCGATGACAGGGGGAATATCCTTACTACAAGTTTCTCCGGCCTTTAGCGGGTGCTTTAGAAGCACTTGATGTTATCTCTGGTATGTCTGTATAGTCCGCTATTTTCCAAACTTCTTAAATTTGTAACTTGTGCGGCAATTTTTTAAGGATTTAATATGTTGTTTCTCTGAGTGATCGTTATCTTCACCTTTCCCTGAGTGGGACCTGATAAACAGGCTTGCCAGCTAACCATGAGGGCCCATTCTCTTGCCAACAGAGTTGTCGGTCCTTTCTCTCCAGAGGAAGGACCGACAACTCTGTGCCCAAGAGAATGCCATGGGGCCCTGACTCTATCTTTAAAAAATTACATTAAAAATAAAAATAAAGAGTCAGCTCCAGTATCAAGAAAACGTATGACATTTAAAGATATTAGACTCTATAATATATGAATTCTAAACCTGGTAGACTATTACAGACGACCTATATATAAATTCACATTTGAATTATTGCGCCCTGAATGTACTACTTGATGCATGTCATAATGAGCGATCACACAATACCGCTAAGATAGCGCACTGTGCGGAAAAAATAGATCTCATGACACTATACCGACAGAAAAAGGTAAGTTTATTAGTGTCAAGGAAATATTTCTCACCACAATACCCTCTTAATTAAGTGACTAATCATTCAGCGGCTGCGTGCATTAGAACGATATATTATATAGACTTCGTGTTGATACCTGACATTCAACAAAAACAAAACTCCGCAACAAACACTTTGGAACCATAGACTGTAATTTCATTCTTCGAGCCGTACACGATAGTGTGGAAAACACTCTGGACTACCCACTAACTTAGGACTATATCAGAAACCCCACCCACATTTATCTCATGAGTAGGTCTTCCAGCATACCGAGACAACTTTAGGCGGATGCGCATGAAAGGGTTGATTTGAGAGGGTAGCCTAATATTGCGGGTGTATATGAATGTCAAATGATGTAAGGTTTATTTGGTAGAACACAGACAGTATTTTAAATCGATTCTTTCTGGCCATCAACCCAAGCTAATAAAGAAAAATGGCATGCAATGCACACACCATGTAATATGTGAAAAAGGGCGTATTCAGAGGCAGGTGTTTTGGTCTACAGTACCTTTGAAAGCCTGCGGGAAGACTGAAGCGACATTGTTCAACAACAAATTTAGACTTTAGGTATATAGTGGTGGTAAAACACTTACCAGAGGTATTGGACCCAAGTAAGTAGATAGATGTTCTGGCTTTACCCCTCTGCAATACTGACCTATTTTTCAAAATTTAAGTCTCTCTCTCTCTCTCTCCTCCTCTCTCTCTCTCTCTCTCTCTCTCTCTCTCTCTGCTTACTCCGATAAAACCCGTATTTGGGGAATTGTCCTCACAACCCTAAGGAAATACATACATATGGTGCGTATTTGAAGGCAATGTCTTGGGTAGTTGGAGAGACACGAGGTTGAATCGTGGAAAAAAATTTCCAGGGACATCTTTAAACAAATAATGCCTAAAAAAAATTGAAATATATTTATATTGAAAAGTTTAAAGCATGTTTTGTTTGTAATTAAGAATTTTAGAATTGTTAGTTGCGTGTTATAAATTACAATTGGAAATTACCAAATAGCCATGCCACAAATTTTTCATATAATGCTGATGCTTTTGTATATTAGAAAACATGAACCGAGCCAGCTAGTATCTGTTTCCTGTATGGGAAAACTAATTAATTGCTACTGGACCTTCCTGCTATTTTAAGCTACAACCAGGGATATAGTATAGTGCGTGGGTTAATAACGTATAGCCCTTCTATCATTAGACGAAACCATTGATCAATACTTTTAATTCATACGTATTAACTTCAAGGAATCTTTTTACACAACGCAATAAAGCTAACCGATAAACAAGATTTGTTGCTTTTCATTGTATGATGAATCAAACGAAACCCGCTTTTTCTACTGAAAAAATCCAATAAATAAGTATGACAGGCGGACATTTTAGTTATTCATCTTCGCACAAATAAAATATATAATGATGGCCACGGTAACTTATTGCTTTCGTACTCGAATGAGGCTGCCCATAGTATAAAACAAAAAGCCCCCCCCCCTCCCCCAAGTTTTGCAGTTGATTTGGTAATTTGCCAGTTTGTGTTAATTCTTGCATGCCAATTGCAACCCCCCCCCCCCAAAAAAAAAGGAGGGGGGGGCTGTGATAAAAATCTTATAAGGAATGCCACTATAGCGCGACGCATTAATTCAAAAATGGATTGCTCCAAAAAATTATTTTGAATTTAGTATGCATGGAAAGTCCTTCGCTCCTTCGATCTGAAATAACATACCTCAATAAAAATTTTTTTTTTAAAATTTACTGCCAAGACAAATCGGGCGAATATTATAAATCAATGTTTCACAACCAAATGCCACTTCATTAGGGTTGTATTTCTGTATCATGCCTACTATACATGTAAAAGACCAGAATGGATAAACCTTTAACATGAATTTTTTATAACAATAGCTGTCATACGTCATGCGCGCAATTAATTTTTTGCTCATTAAACAGGGCTATGAAGAAACAGAGAAATACGTTTAAACACAGAAACAGAGCCACCGTGATTTAATTAATTTTTTAAAAGGCCTCTGCTGCCTTTTCCACTCTTGTTGCTGCAATGGTATTTTGGAATGTAACATATTTTTGGTTAATGGCGTTTCGGGGAAATCAAAAGTTGAGGATTTGGAACACAGCGAAAGAGAAAAAGATGTAAGATACCAAAGGTGAGTAGTTTTTTTCTCCTCTCTCGTTGCTAATCGCAGTGTATTTCATATTCCCTTCTGAATATCCAAGGAAGGATTGAGACGTGTACACATGTATAATACATATTGATAGGGTTGGCTTTTCACGCTTTCCCTTTTAAAAGATGCTGTGCAATACTATGCCTATTTACTTCTGCTAGTTTCGCCACAATTTCGATACAATCAATCGATTGACCTGAGATACACAGGTGATCGATTCTACAGGTCCGGCTTCTCAGGTGTTAAGTTTTTAGTGGATACAGTGAAACACACGTTTTATACCTCGTTAATGTATCGGCAGCCAATAAGTATTTCATTATCATGATTTACACGTAGATAAGGGACCTCATACACAGTGTCTTCCGAATTTTGATAGGGTGTAGTAATGCATGACATAGTTGATATTTTTAGAACAAATGGCACAAGGAGATTGTTTACATTGGTAACCGTGGATACTGCATGTGCTCTTAGATTTCATATAACAACTTACAGGTAATAATTCGCACCGGCGACATATCAGTTAACTATATATATATCCGAACAAGACTGATAAAATATCTCCATTTTTTGTTTAGTTAAATGCTTGTCAAAGACAGTAGTCAGTTCCAGGATGTGATTTTACAATCTTTTTCTCCCGACCTAAATTAATTAAGAACAAATGGGCGTTTTTCGGGGCTCACATGTTTTTACAGTGAGCTGCTCCTACTAGCGAGTGAGAGCTTTAAAAATTTTTATGCCAGGTGCACACGTGCCTTGAGGAAAATGGCCGACCCAGCCAACATCGCGCTTAGGGTTTCGCGGATTCTCGCACGCACGAAGCACTGGAGCAAGCAAAGAGTGTACACCTAGTCGGTGGAGAAGTTTGCTCCACCTTTTGTATAGATCTGTTTAATCATGTTACCAGTTAGGACATGGAACTATTCGATTGCTAGATGGCGATGGAGTAACGCTTAATTCTCTCTGTTGATACTTTCCTCTGCTCCCATATCCATATGCTGCCACTTCTCTTCTCTCTCTCTCTTTATCTCCTCTTTCTTTCTTGGCTTCTAAATACCACTGCCGTATGATCAAATAAAGAATAGCAATACAACTAGAGCCACATAAGAATCCTTAACTCTCTTTTCAGATCCCCATGTATTACTAAGAGCACACAAGAGAAACGGTCCTTACCCTCAACACTAAACCGGCGTGGAGCTCTTAAACTTGCCATAGGGAATTCTTCACAAATTTATCGATGAATGTATATCTATATTTTTGAAACATATTTTCAACTAGGTAACAATTAAAAAAATTCAGTTATCTTTCTTACCTGAAAACCTGTCTTCATTTTTCCACTTAGGCGACTATTATTCCCTTAAAGACCCAAACAATCAAAGGGATCCCTTCGACAAAACAAACTATTAAGCAACGTCCTATTGGATATAAGAAAACTTCTGAATCTAAGGACCCATCTACTACACTAAGTATCAATTCCTTCTATTGATCTTGTTTTTTAGCTCTACTAAAAGCTTCATCTTTTATGAAAATCGTATTAAATTTGAGTTGTATTGGGCTCCCCGGACCATACCTTTTACACTTAGATTTGTGCCGTTCTTTGATGTGCTACACACGTGGGTCATAAATATCCTTAGACCGCGTACACCACTCTCTCTCCTTCCCCCCCTTTATTCAGGTATGTTAAGTGACATGCATATATAACCTTGGTTTAATCATGTGGTTGAGACTGGAGACAAAGAATCGACAGTTACACGTCCTAATACTCAATATCTGGAAAAAAAAGAAAATACAGCTAGGCAAAAAATTGAATCAGATTTCGTACTAACGTTTAAAACTTTCTTTATGAATTTGTAAAAAGCTTATCTGCCAATATTCAATATTTAAGTTGATTTCTTTTCTTTCTATTTGGGGGGGGGGGGGGGGGGGTGATTTCATATTGGAAGCATCCTGAGAAAATTCCATGATGTACTATGGCCATATAATGTACAGAAACTGCCAGTGAAATTGAATTTGAATGAAGACCTGATATTGTAAATTGATGTCTTACAACTTCTTTTTAACACAGTGTGTTTATTGATGATATAAATACAACCTAGGGCCCACCTACCTTGTTCTTTTGGCTTTGACCAGCTGTTGTGTTTCTCTAACTATGTGCTTCCTAGACTTGACCACTTGACTGGTCACCCTGCTCTTTTGTGAAGTACAATTCTGTTTTTACCCCGTATGTCCTGTGTTCACTCGGACTGTGAAATATACAAGGAGTCATGGAATACCTGGCTATGCGTTAGCAGGAAACAAAGGCAATATAGAAATTCATATTAACCAAAGGCCAAATAAACATCAACCGCGGGTATCTGTGTATATATACACACACTTGACCAAAGAATAGGATCATGACCATGACTTGTAAAAGTACAAGTTAAAATACCTTGTTCCTTTCCACCACATCATATGAATTTCCAATTTTACTTTAGAATTTTCAAAATCCACCTTTAACACCCCCCCCCCCCCCCTTCCCCTCTTATACTTCATAAAATTCATCATCTATTATTTCCCCATTTACATGAGATTATTGCAATGTGAAACCACCATGACATGAAATATCGTTTCCTCTCTCTCTTTCTCTTCTCTCTCTCTCTCTCTCATCTCTCTCTCTCTCTCTCTCTCTCTCTTCTTCATAGCAAAAAATGCCCCCTATACATGTAATTAGATTTCTTGATTCTCTCCCCCATAAAAGAAACGACAACAAATCTGTATATCGCAGCAGAATAATCACTTTTCTATCTACGCTAAAATCATGTTTAATAATTACGTGAGTGAGATATATGTATTATAGTTAGGAGGATGAATCGGAGAAACACTTCCTAAAGTTTCATCTTTTAACAGTTACTGTTCTCTTAGTCTCATATAACGAAAAGAAAGATTAAAACATACGAACTTCCCATGCGAAAACAATATCATTTTTACACTGTCGGAGAACGTATGCTTACACGTGGCTAATCCTGCACATAATAATACAGGTAACTCTTTCATAACTTTAATGAGTCACTGCTTTGCTATGACAGTGAAGCTCTAAAAGCAAACTATACCAACAATACCAAGTTCCCATTAATGTGTGCAGACAAGCAAAAGTACTAGAATCTATAAGCCGACATTACAGAATCAGACTAGGCCCTATTCACTTCCAGCTATGGCCACACGTATCATTAAATATCAAAGATTCGCTGAGATGTAAACTAAGACAAAATTCTTACTACACACATAAGCGTGTTTTTATATAGGGTTGTTATATCTGTCAGTGAGTTTAGAGGAGTAAATTGCACTTTCAAGTACCTGGGCTTCTTCTATTTCACTGTCTCAGTACCCCTTCCGGTGTGACATGTAATATGTAATATTACATGTAGTAACCCGTACTGTTTATTAATTAAGCTAATTTAAATCTTGAGCACTTTTTGCACTAGCTCTGCTAATTCATAAATACACTGGCTAGTTTGTGGCACAACAATATACCAGCTACATAGTATACTAATGTAATAACTTTATCTTCAGCAGGGACTTTCTTATCTTTTCAACATATTTTAATAGTTGTTTAATTTACTGATTTTATATAATTTTTACATAAAACTATTTAAAAAAATGCATAATTTTTTTTTTTAAACTATATGTATGATATACAGCTAGATTATAACATTCAATCATTTCTGATCATCATAAATCTTTCTGAAATTAAGGACACAAAATGTATATCGTTTTAAATAGAATCCTTTTTTTTTTTTACTCTGTCATATATTTCCTTTTTACAGCCCATGTATATGTGTATATGAATGAAAATTTTTATCAGATACTCAGAGTTATTCTGGAAGTTATTTTCTAGCTTTTTAATTTATTTTTTATTCTAGTATTTTAATTTTGTATATTTTACCTTGATGGTATTAGTCACTGTATAATAGAGGATGGCTAAGCTTGCAAACAAATATACAGTCAGCTCTCGATACAACGGCCACGTTCATTTCCAATCATTTTACCATTATAAGGAATCTGCCATTGTAACAATATGCATATTTTACCGATATGAGTTATTCACCTTTGTTTATTCATCAGCACAATTAGTGCATCGATACACCCCGTCCTTGCTTTCAGTAAACAAACATTACCTGGGTGGCTGTCTTGTGCAAAGGTGGAGAGGAATTGAAATCT